>JABUQX010087322.1:12500-27500 GCA_015478945.1 Trachelipus rathkii
CTCTACCAATTTACTTTTAGGTTGTAAAAATAGTTGCATTCGCTGGAACTGGGAAAACGACGACTCTTCAAAAATTTTGCTCAGAAAGGCCTCATTTAAGATTTCTTTTGGTCGTCTATAATAAATCCGTCCAAGTACACTGTTGCAAGATATTTCCGTCTAATACACAAGTCAAAACTGCTCATGCGTTGGCTTTCGCTAACGTTGGTAGAAAGTTAGTTCTCATGAATTCTTTTCACTGCTATTTGTTAGTATATCATTAAAAGAAAAAATATAATGTTTAAAGGATTAATAGATTCCTAAACGTTAATAACTATTTGAATTTGTAAATTATTCTTTTGCATAAATGTTTAAAGGATTAATAGATTCCTAAACGTTAATAACTATTTGAATTTGTAAATTATTCTTTTGCATAAAACTATCTCCTGATTTTAAATATTTTAATCAGATATAATAGCATAGGAAAACTTGAGGGAAATCTAAGGCCAATGAGGATTAGTAATTTTCTTGAAAAGAAGGAAGATGCTGGAAACAGGTAGAGGATTTTATATTCTTATTATTGATGATTAGTTACGTACAGTAATTATCATTATATTAATCTTATTGTATTAATTTATTCACGCCATCTAAAAAGAAAAAACTATGTTCATTTGTTTTTTTCTGAACTTGATGTTTTGTTTTTATTTGATTTGGTTAGTGCTTAATTTTTATGAATCTTTGCTGTAGCATTTATCTGTATTCAAGTATCTAAACTTTCATCAGACAATTTTTTAGCTCCCTATGTTCTTCTGCGAAAGAATTTTCCTTTTAATATTTCATTAAAACATTCCTCTAAAAAGCTTTTAATTTAGTTTCAGGGTATATTCTATAATAATTGTACAATCATGATAGGAGAATAAATTGACTGAGGTGAATGTTAATATTAAGAACTCAAATGCTTAAGCTGGGGATTACAGTCATTATACCTCACTGGTGTGCTATTGCTTTTATTCACAAGTAATATTGATATTTTTAAGTTTGTCAATTCTTGATAGATATCTATTCTTATTAAAATATTTTGTTCATCCTTAGATTCAAACGTGCAGGACTTGTTAAAAAGACAGTTGAGAATTTCCTCAATTCAGCTGATCCATATATAACTCTTCAACATGTTCCAGAAACGGACCGAGAAGGTGTGCCCTTACCAGATGACTTTAGACTTTTAGTAAGAACCCTTTCCTATTAAATAACATTTTAAAATTTTGATATCAGAATTAAAATGTATTTTTTTGAATTTATATAGATTGGAACAGTTACTAGAGGCACAGTAAGCCCCTAAAAATATTCTAGTCTTGGGAATTTACAATATAGAAAATATTTTTCTGTTTTTAAATGGTGTTAGAAATGATGTCAGTGGTTAGTGATGGTATTATGAGCAAGTGGGTGTTTCTCAGACAGATTTTGATTCCATGCCCTCTTTATATAGGTAAATATTGCACCTATCATATGATAAGAGATATAAATGAAGCATTGACTGTGACTTTAGGATGAACTCTTTATGAATAAAGAGACCTAAGACTATTATGCTCAAAAGAACATTATATGTACTCACTCGTATTTATTTTTGGAAAAGGTAATAACTAATATATAAAAAAAATTAATTTTGCTTTAGCTTTTCGGTATGGCAGAAATAATTTTATACACAATGATGAATAGTCTAAGTTATTATCTTAATTTCACAAAGGGCATCATATGAATGTTGAGCATATTAAAATTTTTTTACTGATTTAATTATGATTTTACGTGAATTGCTGTTTTTATATATTATTATTCTTTCTCCACAGAATAGTTAAGTAGAAGAACATGAAAGCCGAAAAGAAAGTCCTCCCCCCCCATACCCCCCATACCCCTCATACCCTTAAGTGCGAGCCTGTCTCATTCAAAATCCACCCTAGAGATTCACAACACCGCAACAGATCCCCCGCTGTGGTATCTCGACATTGTCAGGGTTCATCCCCTGGGCCTGGGCTACAACCATACCCTCTCACAAAACCATGGCATTTACTCCTATTATGAATCATTCTTCTCATTTGTGCTAAACTCTCATTTCTTTCCTTCAAAACACTCCTTTACTGATTCAATCCAGTTTTTCATAGGTATCCTAATCAGTCGCTTCCCAACGCATTCACCACTTTATAACCGCTTAACCAATTGACTATCATACATCCTTTCCAAATGAGCAAACCACTTTAATACATTCATTTATTCTTTCATTTACTCCTTTCATCACGCCACACAACTTCCCAATACCTTCATTCTTCATTTTATCAATTCTTCTCACACTTAACACACTCCTAAGATTATCCATATAAACAGACTACCTTAGATCTATACTTCTATACCCACACCATAGTTTCACTACTGTACATTAACACTGGTAACAAGATACCCTCGTGCAGAACCTTAGCATACTCAAGACTTTGCATTCACTGAGATTTAATTGCACCAGCCACCTTCCTTCCACTCACAACTTTTCTACTACAGTCGGCATCATTCGTTTCCCTTTCATCCATCATATATGGCAAATATTTAAACTCCGACACTTGTTCCAGATTTCTACCATCCATCATGATTTCACACTTCCGACTTCTCACCTAACATCTTCACCTTACTCTTATCAACATTTACTTTCAAACCCTTCCCTTTACCTACTCTACCAAACTACTCTACCAGTTTTCTCAAACTTTCTTCAGATTCACCACACTTTATCAAATAATCTGTGTACAATATGCATGACACCCTCCACTCTCTCCATTCTTCATGGGTCATTGCCCTCCCGTACCACTCTTACCATACATTCTTTCATCACCCAATCCACATATAAATTGTTCCAGTTATTTGCTACCAGTCATTTATTTACATTCCCTTTTTATATAAATGAATGGCCAAACGTTTAATTCTCCAGACTTTGTGCTTATTAGAATTTCCATTCCACTATCAGTCTTTTTAAAGTACTTTTGTATATAAATTTATAATTAAATGTCCTTTCTTTAATATTTGTATATAACTTTATTTAATTTGTCCTAAAAAAGGACTTGTAATCCATTATATTGAAATTCGATAGCAAAGTCTACCCGAAAACTTTCGTTTTCTTTCTTACTTTTAATACAGTATTTTGGAGTCATTGATAATGATAAAATCTACTAAATGTGTAATGTATATATATATACCTATGATATATATATATAGTATATAGTAATATTATATCGTTTTTTTATATAATGTATATACGTTTATAATTATTGATTTATTTAAATTATGCAATTGTAGTTCCTTAAAAAAGATTTCATAGAGAGCGGTTGTTTTTCTTATTATCTCAAGGGTAGCAGAGCTTAATTTATAAAAAAAATGAAGAAGAAATGATGAATCAGAAAAAAGAAAAGACTAAAGAAGACTATAGGAGAAGAAGCTATACTACAAAAAGGAAAAGGAGAACTACAGAAGGGACAGGAAGACTACGGAAAGGGAAGAGGAACTTCAGAAGAGAAGGAGACAACGAAAAAGGATGGAGACTACACAAGAGAAGAAGACAACGAAAGGGAAGACTACGGAAGAGAAGAGGACTTCAGAAGAGAAGGAGAGTGAGAAAGAATGGAGGGGTCCAACGGGAATCAGCGGAGTGGACGGCAAGGCTGTGGTGGTGAAACATGGAAGCTCTATTAGAGAGATGGATGGGATGCATATTGCAAGAATTGGAAGAGAGCTGGAAGAGAGGAAAGATGAGGGAATTGAAGAGAGATCAGAAGAGTTGGAGAAGTCTGAAGCGAGTAGAGAAGAGGATATGGAGAGAGATGATTTTGATCGAATTAATGAAGAAGGGGAAAGGGGAGAAGAAGAAAGAGAAGGGGAAGAAGGGAGAGAAGGAGTAGGGGAAGGAGAAGGGAAAGGGGGAGAAGGAGAAGGGAAAGAAGAAGAAGAAGGGAGAGAAGGAGAAGGGAGAGAAGGAGTAGGGGAAGGAGAAGGGAAAGGGGGAGAAGGAGAAGGGAAAGAAGAAGAAGAAGGGAGAGAAGGAGAAGGGAAAGAAGGAGAAGGGGAAGGAAAGAAAGAGAAGAAGGAGAAGAAGAAAGAAGGAGGAGAAGGAGATGGAAAAGGAGAGAAGAATCTAACAGAAGCCAAGATGAAGAGAAGGCTCCAAACGAAGCCAAAAAGACTGATGAAGAAGGTTCCAGCAGAACCAAAGAAGAAGGATGATAAGATCTACGGACCTATAAAAAAGAAGAAAGAGAAAAATGGTTTAGATTGATAAAATCTACTAAATGTGTAATGTATATATATATAGTATATAGTAATATTATATCGTTTTTTATATAATGTTACTTCACACCAAAGTTATAATTATTGATTTATTTAAATATGCAATTGTTGTTCTTATAAAGATTTCATAGAGAGCGGTTGTTTTTCTTATTATCTCAGATAAAATTTATATTCTGTATAATAACAAACGACACTTTTTCGGTCTTATTTCCTTTATATTTGACCACCAATTTAATCCATTGTGAAATCGTCGGAATCAGAAAAATCCACCCTGAGGCTTCACGAAACCGCGACGGACCCTCACTGTGATATCTCGTCAATGTGGGGTTCATCTCCTTGGGAAAGCCCACAACCATAGCCCTCACAAAACCCTGCCATTTACTCCCATTATCCAATTTCCCCCTTTGCTTCTGCCAACTCTCATTCCTCTCTTTCCAGACATTCCTTTACTAACTCAACCCACTTTTTCTCCGGTCTGCCAGCTGGTCGATTCTAGCACACTCGCCACTATACATCTGCTTCATAAACCGACTATCATCCATCCTTTCGCTTTATTATTGACCAAACCATCTCAAATGTACTCTCGCTCAATTCTTCTCATTACGCTTCACACCAGCACAGCTCCCTTAATCATTCATTTCCCCTCCATTTTATAATTCCTTTCTAACATCTAATCATGGCCCTTAAGATTGTCCATCTGAACACATTGTAACTTAGATCTATATATGCCTCTTATTCCAGACCAAAGCTTCGCTACTATACATTAACACAGGTAACAAGTTAACAACATATCCTCATGTAAGACCATAACGCACTCAAGACACTTTAGTCCCTTTACATCCCCTCATGGATTTAGTCACCAAGCCACCTTCCTGCCATCACCACTCCTACATCCTCGTGCATCATTCCGGTTCCGCTTTCATTGCCAACATATTACCTAAAATATTTACAGTCACTTGTTCCAGCTTCCTCACCATTTTAACATACTTCACACCGGAGGACGCTTCCACACTCACATCCATAACCATACTCTTATCTACGTTTACTTCAACCCCACCTTTTACACACCCTACCCGCCAAACCCATCTACGAATTCTTTCAAACTCTCTTCAGATTCGCCCACACAACCATCATCCGCATATAATAGGTAGTGCACCTCCACTCTACTTCAAATTCCATCCATTTCTAACACCATGCTTCTGTCTCCTCCCACCTCTAAATTCTTTCATAACCCACTCATATACATAATTGAATAACAAGGAGCATGAACACATCCTGCTCACTCCGCTATTAATATTAAACCAATCACTGACTCCATTTTTACACACGCTTCACTTTCGTCATTCATACTTTTGATTCCATTGAGAAGCCCATCACCAACACCAATATTTATTAATCACCTGTTATAGAGCTTCCCTATTAATCATATCATACGCCTGTTGCAAATCCATAAAACCTAAATACAATTTTTTATTCTTCTATCATTTTCTCAAACATTTGTGTCAATGTAAAAATTTGATCCACACATCCTCTACCACTTCTAAATGCACCTTGTTCTTCAACAGTCGATCCCACAGTCACTCGACGCACTCTTTCAACTCTTTCCTTAGAACACTTAATAAACTAATTCACATTATGTATATATACAGACTAAACTACGACCTAGATAGAGAGGTAAAACAGAAACTGGCTTTTATAAGTTTTACTAAGGAATCAATCCAAAATCTAATTGATCCATCAGGCTTTTATAATAGGTTTAGCACATCTTATCTGTGTAACATTGCTGAAGCAAAATATGATCATTATAATTTATTAAGGATCTTTTTCTCAAATGGAGACATTTAGGATGTAAATGAAAAGAAGCATAGTAATCATTACATTGCGCTTGAGAAGTACGTTAATGATGAAAAGGAACATTAAACTGCTTATTTTCTGCAACAACGATAATTCAAATATTGCATTTTTTGAGTTATTATTACAGAGTAATTGGTAATGATGTATATTTTTAACTGCAAAGAGTCGCATATCCCAACTTTCAGATTTTCCCCACGAGAGAGCTTAATGTTTCAATGGCTTCCCTATTTTCTGTAGGACAACTTGGAACTTTAAAGTTTAAATACCCTCCCTGAATAAAAGGCAATTTTTAACTTACGTCATTGTTGCAACAAATGAGTGAAATAAGCTCCTTCATCTGTGGTTTGTATGTTATCTTGCTTGTGGGAAAGACAAAGTATCCAGAAGTAATAAAACTGGATAAAAACGTTATTATTATTATTATTATTATTATTATTATTATTATTATTATTATTATTATTATTATTATTATTATTATTATTATTATTATTATTATATTATTATTATTATTAGGTACTATTAGATGATGCAGAGAAAGTTTGGGAAGAGATGTCTCTATGTTCGAAGTCTCAAAGAATAAGCATGACGCAGGTGAGTTTTTGGAATGAAATAACATTTTTAAAAATGATAATTATTATTAATAGTAGTAGTACTAAAATATAGATAATTTTTATATAGGATGGACAGTTGAAAATGTGGCAACTTTCTAAACCGACGCTATGTGGCTTTGATGTTTTGATGATTGATGAAGGGCAAGACATGAATCCTACTATGTTTGATGTCTTTTTAAATCAAGATGCTGCAAAAGTACTTTGTTTTTTTGTTTTGTTTTTTTTTTTAATTTTTGTCTAAATACGAACTATTATGTACTTGGTAGGCTAATATGTTGAATATACTATTTCCATTTGACTTAAAATTTTTATTGAACTTTTTAAATATTTGCTTTTAGGTCATTGTTGGAGATCCTTATCAGCAAATTTATTCATTTCGAGGTGCCACGAATGCTATTCAGAATATTGATGCCACTCATACCTTCTATTTGACACAGTCATTTCGATTTGGACCTGAAATATCATTTGTCGGTCATAATATTTTGGAAAATATATTGAATGTTAAAACAAAGACCTTAGTTGGAGGCCCAATGCGTGATTCAATTTTACATAGTCCATCTCAAAAGTTTGATGGAACTCAAAGAGCTTATTTGTGCCGAACTAATTTATGTTTATATAAGCTTGCCCTTCAATTGTGTAAAGATTCTGGTTTAAAAGATAAAATAATAGCTATTAATGGAGGAGTTGATAAAATGAATCTAGAAGATGTTCTTGATGTAATGAAATTAGATAAAAGAAGCAAAAATCCTGAAACTGCGAAAGATATTTTTATAAATAATAAATTTATCGCAAATTTTGAAAGTTTAGAGAGGTTAATAGTATATGCCGAATTTGTAGATGATAAAGAATTGTATAATAAAATAAGTATGTATAAATATAGCTCTGTCAGTACTGAGGCAGACATTCGTTTGCTACGAGCGAGATGCACAAATTCTCCCTCTCACGCTCATATTGTTCTCAGTACGATACACAAATCCAAAGGCCTGGAATGGGACTGGGTAATCTTGGCAGATGACATGTTACCAGACGGCTTACAAGTTGTGAGACACGACCCCAGTGATAGTGCCAGAAGTGAAATTAATCTCTTATACGTAGCAGCGACAAGAGCGAAGAAAAGGCTTACAATTAATACAGCTGTTCTACACTCGTTAAATTTTGGTAGAGAAAAATTTGAAAGATTAACCTCAAGCTCCCAGATTACTAAAGATACTCTTTGTGTTCAATGTGGAAAAAGTTGCATTAATGAAAAGCGTCTGAAGAATCCTCTTCCACTCATTACCAAGGTTATATATATATATATATATATATATATATATATATATATATAATATATATATATATATATATTATATATATATATATATATAGTATATATATATATATTATATATATATATATAAATATGTATATATACTATATTATATATATATATATATATATATAATAATATATTAGTTATATATATATATATATATATATATATAATTATTATATTTATATATATATATATATATATATATATATATATATATATAATATATATATATATATATATAGTATATATATATATATATATATATATATATATATATAGTATATATATATATATATTATATATATATATATATATATATATATATATATATATATATATATATTATATATATTATATATATATATATATATTATCTATTCCTTTTGTATCTCTATCAATTATGTAAAAGGTGCGTAACAATGCATCGGAAAATAAAAGCAGAAGAATGAATTGACAAAAGTCGAAAAGAAGCCGCAGCCTTACCGCCCCCTCTGTAACATTAATTAGGAAGAACTCTGTCGCAGTCGGAAAATCACCCTAGAACTTCACAGGATCGCGACGGACCCACACTAATGGTAAAATCGTCAGTGTAAGGGTTCATCCCTTGGCCGCAGGTGGGCCACAACCATACCCCTTCCAAAACCCCGCCATTCTTCCTGTTCATTATGCACCTTTATTCTCGCCTCTGCCCAAGCTCACATTCCTCCCCTTCAGACATTATCGTTTACTGACTCAATCCACTTTTTCTTCCGTCTCCCAGCCGGTCGGTTCCAACACACTCGCCACTATACATCCGCTTAACCCAAACCGACTATCATTCATCCTTTCCACATGACCAAACCAATCTCAAACATACTTTCATTATTCTCTCCGTTTACCCCTTTCTTCACACACACAACTCCCTCTAATACGTTTCATTCCTCATTTATCAATTCTTCTCACACCTAGCACGCCCCTAAGATTAATGGAGGAGTTAGATTTTGTTATTTTGTGGATCAGGTTATGTTTGGGTACTGTATCTGAATTGCTTTGTTGATGTCGAATTGCTATGATTATTGTTTTAATAGTTAGTTTTGAGTTTTAAGCCGTTTATTATTGGTTGTATATTGTTTGTGAGTGCAGTTTGTAGTTGAGTGGTTTTGTTTGAAACGGTGTTGGAATTTGTATTTGATGATGGGTGAAGTTATTTTGTTTAGTAATGGTTTTTTTCTTAATAGTTTCTGCAATAGTTGTTGATAATAAAGAGAATTGTGGGGAGAATATTAATGAAGATCAGAGGGGTCTTTTCCTGGTTTTAGTTTAGGGTATAAATGATAGCTTTTTTCCAGATAGGGGGAAATGAAGTTAGGCTGATGGAGCTGTATATATTGTTGCTAATTAAGTTAAGCTGTGTTTGAGGTGTTGTTTGAGATGTTGGTCTGGGCCAGTTCCCAGGTAAGTTTTGAGTGACTTTGTTTTCTAGGTCGGTTGTGGTTATTTCTATTGTTGGGTCGTGGTTGAGTTTTATTTCTTGAGGGCTTTGATGATTTTCCTGTTTTGAAGGTGGTGGGTTTTTGACTGCTTTGGCGAAGTGAGTTTGCGAGAATGTTTTGTGTTGTTTGTTGGATGGGGGTTTTTGTGTGTTTGGGTTTGATGGATTCGTGAGGGTGTTTGGTTGGTTTAGTTTTTGTGTATTTATTGTTTCCACATTCTGGTGTTATTCGTGTGTGGATGTCCTTGGTGAGGAAGGTTTGGAAGTTTGTTTGAAGAATGTGTTTTGTTAAGTTTATGATTTGGGTGTTAGGGCGTTTAATCTGTGTTGTCATTTGGATTGATGTGGGTGTTATTTTTCTGAGTGAGTTGCGTTGTTTGATTAGTTGTTTTATTTCAAGTGTTAGGGTTGGGTTGTATTTTTTTTATGTATCCTCTGGGAATGGCTTTGTTAGTTGCTTTTTGGATAAGAGAAGTGAAATTTTTTTGTATTGAATGAGTCTGATTGTTGCTGTGTTTTAGTTGATATTTAGGGGATGTATGTTGTTTTCTATTTGGCTGGTGAATTGTGGCCAGTCTGCTTTTGTGTAGTTTGTGTATGTTTTCTGAGCGGGTTAGTTTGGTTGTTTGACATTTTGGTATTTTATGATGATGAGTAGGTGGTCGAAGTTTTAGATCGGTTTGTGTTGAGCAGTAGGAGTTTTGTGTGTAAATTTGGTGAACATAGTGTTATGTTGTGATGTGCATGTTTGGTTTGTTTGAGGTGGGTTTCTAGTGTTGGTGTTTGTGTTGTTTAAGATATTGAGGTCTTTAAGGTTGGCTATGATGTGGGTTCCTCATTGGTTTGCTTCTTGGGCATTGTACTATGTAGGGTGGTGAGCGTTGAAGCCGCATCCCATTATGAGGTTTTGGGGGTGGGAGATTTGGTTTGTAATTTCTGGGGCATTGTGGTGGGGAATGTGGAGATGTTTATTAGATTGTGTGGTTTTTTTTTCTTTATCATCTAGAAGTTTCTATTTTTGTGATGCTGCCGTTTAATGCCGTTGTAGTTTGTAAGGTGGTGTTTGTGTATGATAGTGAGTTGTGTATAAGGGCTAGTAGAGTGTGGTGTTTGGAGTGTGAATATGGCATCATAGCCATAGAATTTTGATTCTGGATAGTTATTGGGTAGGTATGCTTCTTGTATCATGACTATGTGTATGTTGTGTTGTTTTAGAAAAACTTCTATTTCTTTGGTTCTCTTGTGTAGTAGATTTGTGTTGAATTGTAATATGCTTATATTGTGGGTTTGTTTGCGTGATATGTGTGTTGTGGAGGTTGTTGTGGGTGAAGTGCAGACTTGACAGATCCAATTGTGTTTTGAAGGGGGTAGCGTGGTGAGATTGGAACAGTGTTTGTGGATACATTGTTTGCATCTATTGCAGTTTATGGAGTTTCTCCTCACATCTTGTTGCATATTGGACATATGTAGATTCTAGGTACGGGGTTTGTTTCTGTGTCACCGGAAGCGGCGCCGACGCATATGCGCTGTCGCGGTGACACCACAGTTTTTTGTGGGTAGGGGGGCGATAAGATTTTGAAGTTTTCGTCCAGGTCGGCCGAAAGTCTTGCGGTTCAACCACTTGCCGGCCTCTTCTCTATGAACCTATATATATATATATATATTATACTAATAGTAGTATAGTTGTATATATATATATATATATATATATATCTTATATATATTATATATATATATATATTATATATATAATATATATAGTATATATATATATATATATTATATAATATATATATATATATATAATAATAATAATAATAATAATAATAATAATAATAATAATAATAATAATAATAATAATAATAAAATAATAAAATAATAAATAATAAAATAATTAATATAATAAATAATAAATAATAATAATAATCATAAATAATAATAATAATAATAATAAATAATAATAATAATAATAATATATGGTTTGTTCTGTTGTATGGTCATATCAATGTGGTCATTATATGACTATGTCTATTTATATTCTTATTTCTTGTTTCTTTTATTTGCAGTTGTACTGTCTTCCTCTTTCATATGTTAATTACAAGTTTAATGGTGGCTACATCTGTGATAATTGTTCAAAAATGTGTTATTTTGAGGTAGCTCAAAACCCAAGGTAAGTTCGAAATGGTTTATATCAAATTAAGTTTTGGTTACATATGATATATTGTAACAAGTTTGAAAAATATTAATAATTGTGAGATGCAGAATGAGGATTAAGGTTTTGAAAGGATCAACAATTGTTTGGAATAGAAGTCCGAGAATTTCTTCTCCTTTTCAGATTCTTATTACGTAGTTCTATAGGTCATGCATTTTTCAATATTCATTTTAGCTGTAGCTTATTTATCCAAATTTACTGATAAATTATTTGGGTCTTTTTTTCTATGATATTGATTGTTATAATTTCTCAGCAATGACTTAAATTATATTGCTTATAGCATACATGAAACGATAAATAAAACACCAAATGCATCATCAATTCGTTTCTCAACATTCTTGAAATAACTGCATTGATCGGATAGGTAGAGACAATTCCAAAGTCAGAGTGTCCCGTGCTAAATAATAATGTGTCAGAATGCAAAGAATATGAAACTTCATTCTGAAGTGAAACTTTTTTCTAAGATTACTATGTGATGAAAAGTTTGGAGCTAGTTCATAAATGAAGTGTAAATTGTTATGACAATAATATGCAATGAGTTATTTAATCATTCGATATACCGAAAAAGATTAAGAGTCAAGATCTTATCTATCATTATCTTTTGTTCCTTGTAATTCTTTTCCTTTCAAGCTATGCCTACTTTGTAGGTCCTGAAATTTCACTTGATTCTTGTCCTTATTAACTTGTCATTTACCATTAATCTTCAATCTGTGTAATATTTCCCAGAAAATCATTATTCGTCCCTAAATACTGTCTCTACTTATCTACAAGTCATCTTTCCCAAGTACCCTTTTGCAGAAGTTTAAATACCGAAATCGAGAAGCAATAAAGCAACTTTGTGTCAAGATTACTTAAGGATAATCACTAGTTCATATGTGTATATATTAAAGCTTAAAATGTCCTTTATGTAATAGAATTAGTTCGGTTTCTTCTGTTGGTATCCTGTTTCTGTTAAAGGTAATTGTTTTCTAATGTCTTTCTATCATCCCTTTTTAACATAAAAGTTTATAATGATCTAATATTCCCCAAAAACACATATCCCCACCCCCCTCGTTGATAAACACATTTTCACTATACAAATTTACACTTTGCTTATGTTCTCTAAAGTATTTAATTATACTACCCGAAATGTATAGAGTATTTATTACTTAATGTCCAGCTAAGTAAGAGTAAAGCTTATGAAAATTTAAAGAAAAGAATACTTACCATAAAAATTATTGCGAATAAAGTTAGTTTAGTAATAATTTTTATTTTTTTATTTTATTTTTCACCCTGTAAAAAATTTACAATCTCTTTTATGCTATGTTAATAGTAACAAATTATTATTATTATTATTATTATTATTATTATTATTATTATTATTATTATTATTATTATTATTATTATTATTATTATTATTACACTGGAAATAGAATAGTTAAGTAGAAGAACATGACCTAGGTCGACAAAGAAGGGCTTCCCCCCACCCCCAATAATATCTCCCCTTACCCTTAAGTTTGAGGCAGCCCCAGGCAATATCCACCCCTAGAACTTTACCCACCGCGACAGACCCACCCCCCTCCCCCTACTGTGGCATCTCGTCAGTGTCGGGGTTCATCCCCTGGGCCAGACCCCAACCATGCCCCCTCACAAAAACACTTCATTCACTTTATTACGCACTATTCCTCTCGCTTGAACCAAACTCACATTCAGACACTCTATTACTGACTTAATCCATTTTTTTCTTTGGTCTCCCAGCCGGCCACAATTATTATTATTATTATTATTATTATTATTATTATTATTATTATTTTATTATATTATTATTATATTATTATTATTATTATTATTATTATTATTATTATTATGATTCCTCCGCATTCTTGCATATTGGCAGTTCGCTGGGGTTGTGACTCATATTTTTGATTTCCTTGACCTTCCTTTTCAATCGGTTTTGCGCTACAATTTCGACGACGTTCACGCGAAATGGATTTCTCCTCCCCCCACTTGTTTTGGAATCCAGTCCTTCGCCAAGTCTGAGACACATCCGGCGACGTTGAAGGGTTCCTTTCTGTCTCATAAAAAGATCCACAATGACTCAATACCTGTCTACACTGATGGCTCCAAAACGGTAGGCGGAGTGGGAGTGTCGGCTTTCTTTCCAGATTTCGCCATTTCCCACAACCCTGCCCACCTATACGTCTATCTTTTTAACTGAGCTGATAGCGCTGGTTTTGGCTGTGGACAGAATTAGCAACCTACCACCCAGACGTTATACAATCTTCTCGGACTCTAGAGGCACTCTCTTGGCTCTGCTCGATCGGTCAACAAGTAATCCTTTGGTTTTCATCGCTCTGTTCAATTGAATTGGGATGGGGGCAATTGAGTTTTTGTTGGTCCCTTCCCAATGTGGTGTTCGGGGAACGAGAGAGCTGATACAGAGGCCAACCGTGCTGCATCGGCAGGGTAACTAGCAGACGGTTCCTTCCACTGAATGTACTTTTGGGGCACCTCCCTGCGACTGATTTTTACGCGTGTGTTGGTCAGGGCTTTCTCCTGCTGGGAGATGTGTTGGGCGGAGGATTCTCGTGGCGCCAAGCTGCGGCATGTTAAACCTCGGTTAGGTTACTGGCCGTCCTCTTGTAAACGAAGTCGCCGCCAGGAGGTGGTTCTCGCCCGTTTACGAATTGGACACACCAATCTCACGCATGGTTTTCATATGGTGAGAGAGAACCCCCCCCCCATATCCTGTTCGTTTTTTCTTCGTGTGGTCCTTTTACTAACCCCCATATATTTGTGGGTTGCGATGCTATCTTAGGTATCCGACTCAAGTTCTTCCCTGACATACTTACCAGTCCTTTCCGAGAATGCCTTGCTCATATTTTATCTGATATCCCCCATTTTCGAAGTGACAAAATCTTTGCGTTCCTCTATGAACTGAATATCTTTTATTGAATATAACCCTCTTGATACCGTTAATTTTTATTTTTTCTCATCGTTCTGTGTAGGGACTTCCCTGTTGTTGGGTTTTTCCTGACGCGGTATAGCCGCTCTTTTTTTGCGTGCAGTGCTGGTCCCTTGTACACTTCAAAAAAAATATATTATTATTATTATTATTATTATTATTATTATTATTATTATTATTATTATTATTATTATTATTATTATTATTATTATTATTATTATTATTATTATTATTCCTCCGCATTCTTGCATATTGGCCGTTCGCTGGGGTTGACTCCTATTTTTGATTTCCTTGACCTTC
>JABUQX010087322.1:32500-34707 GCA_015478945.1 Trachelipus rathkii
ACTTTCTATTAAATTTCTTTTTTTTTTATTTTTTAACTAAAGATTACCCCAAGTATATCCGCACCGTGGCGAGGAGTTCGGGGGGGTTCTCCTCCGGACCTTCCGGGGAACTACGAGGGTAGGAACCTAATTCCCCGGGGAGGGCCTCCGGAACCCCCCGCTCTTTGGGTATTTGGTGTCGCGGGGGTTCCCCGCCCCTCCCCTACGGGTGTGGAAAACGTCCCCCCCTGTGTTCCCCATCGCCTCGAGCCCCCCTTTACAAATAATATATATTATACTATGTCCGCTGCTTCCTAAAAAAAAAAAAAAATAGCCAATATTTATATTTTATTTATTTTATTATTAATTTTTTTTTACATTTTTCCTAACTAAAATTTTCAAGGATTCCAAAAATGTAATTCCTTTTCGCTGTAGCATTGTAGTTTTTGAGATATGATTTTTTTTTTTTTTTTTTTTTTTTTTTTTTTTTTTTTTTTTTTTTTTTTTTTTAAACAGTTTCCTCGCAATAAATTTTGCCAGGATTCCAGCAATGTATTCTTTTCCCTGTAGCTATTTAGTTTTTGAGATATGAACCGATGATAGTTGTGGCTTTTAACAAAAAAATATCCCTATATATATATTTATATATATATATAATATATATATATATATATCTATTATATTTATATAATATAAATATATATATAATATATATATATATATATATATATATATATAATATATATATATATAAATATATATATATTATATATTATAATATATATATATATATATAATATATATATTATATATATATATATAATATATAATCTATATATATAATATAAAAGTTACTTAACGCCCACGACAGAAGGGAGCTCGGATTCAAAAAAAAATTTTCACAGGTAGCCCCTATGATACATAAATGGATATTTAGGGTCGACAAGTACAATTTATTCTTAACCTGATCTAACCTAATCTAACCTAACTTTAACCTAACAACCTTAACTCATCATCAACCTAACCTAACTTTCGCCCCTAAAACAGGTTAAAAAAAAAAAAAATAAAAAAAAAAAATAAAAAATTTTCTATTTCGCATCCCTAGAACATCTATTTATTATCATAGGATGTTTACCTGTAAATGATTTTTTTTTGATCCCTAACCCGTCTCCGTTGTAGGCGCGCGTTAAGTACTTTGTCATATATAATACATATTATTATTATATATTATATATAATATATATATATACTATATATATATATAGTATATATATTATTATATATATATATAATATATATATATCTATATATATATATATCTATATATATATATATATATATATATATATTATATATATATATATATATATATATATGCCACAGCCCGGAAGAGCCACAATCCGTTCTCAAGAACCTACACCAGCTACCGGAAAAAGGAATACATTGCTGGAACCCTGGCAAAATTTTACCGAAGAAACTAAAAAAAAAAAAAAAAATCATATCTCGAAAACTACAAAAGCTACAGGAAATATGAATTACATTTTTGGGAAAAATCCTTGTAAAAATTTTTGGTTAGCGAAAAGAAAAAAAATTAACATAAAAATTGGGCTATTTTTTTGGGGGGGGCGTGCTGGGACATGTAATATATATATATTATATTATATTATATTATATAATATAAATATATATATATAATATATAATATTATATAATATATAATATATACTATATATATATATATATATATATATATTATATTATATATAATATATATATAAATATATATAATTATATAAATATTATATATATATTTTTGTCCCCCTCCGTCCGATCGCTCACCTTGTTGTGGTTGGGGGCTCTCTGGGATTGTTGGGCGGGATTAAATACGGCTATACCACCTCCACCGCCCCTTGCAGCGGTCCTAGAGCCGAAAGAGGCCGTTTTTTTTTTTTTTTTTTTTTTTTTTTTTTTTTTTTTTTTTTTTTTTTTTTCCCAGAAAGGTAGCTGAAACGCCAATGAAACCCTTCTTACGAGGGGGCATCTGGCGTCATTCATTCCTGTGCTGGCACAGGGTGTAGCCGCAATCACCTGTTTGTGATTCGTGCAACACGACCCAGCACCAGGTTGGGTCTTTTTCCCTGACCCTCTGGAAACATCTATAAATACGAGCACTCCCCGCCGCTTAGCGTCCTCACGGGCACAACTGAAAACCTCAGAAGGGCTCGACA
>JABUQX010087323.1:5000-7500 GCA_015478945.1 Trachelipus rathkii
TATATAATATATATATATATATATATATTATATATATATATATATATATATATTTATATATATATATATATATATATATATATATATATATAATATTCTTGTAAATATATTTAATGTTGAATTATTTAATATTCTTGTAAATATATTTAATGTCCAAATATGTAAGTCCATGATTAATAAATTTTTAAATATATAGTAAAGTTTCTATTATCCTTAGCTTTACTTTCCTGTATAATGATCTAAAAGTATGTCAAGGGCTAATGTATATAAAATATAAGTTTCATGACATCACCAGATTGAAGGAATGGGGGAGTAATACAGCGTAAATGACATTTAGAAGTGATTTGAACTTGGAGATGCTAACATCTTAAAAAGTTGTACCTAGGGGATTTATTACATGTGATCAAAAACGTCTCTATATTTTAAAACCCCGGTATACGTGTGCTAATCTCACATCGGATTTTCAGATAGAAACCATTGCACACTCCGCGATCCTTCCAATTCGAGTGATTTTAAAATGAGTTTAAAAAACTAAGGTAATTTTCATTCGATCCCAGGCAAGGTTAAGGATATAAAAAACATGTTTTTACATACCTTAAAGCCAAAAAGGTGTTAAAATAAGTCTCTACCAATCACATGCGAGGCAATATAGAGATAAAGCTTACTCCGGCCACTCACGAGAAAGGAAAGCCTTTCCTTCTTACCTGTTTAAAGATTCTCAACGAACCAACATGTTTCAGTAAGAAATATATTTATAAAAATAATAATAATAATGATGATAACATCGATTTTTGGTTCTTGTCTATGCTGGAATTATCTTTCGAACTGGTATTAGGCTTAAAACAGCCCTGGGCTGAAAAAGGCATATCCTAAATTTAGGGCAAAAGTAGTTACTTCATCACATTCCACAGAAAGAGCCCAGTCTCATATCTGCGAGGAATGTACGTTGTTGTGTGCTTTTCGTGCTGGATTGTCAATGTATATAGATAATAATAATAATAATAATAATAATTAATGATAATAATAATAATAATAATAATAAAATAATAATAATAATATAATAATATATGAATAATAATAATAATATAATGAATAATTTAAAAATAATAATAATCATAATAATAATATAATAATAATAATAATAATAATAATAATAATAATAATAATAATAATAATAATAATAATAATAATAATAATAATAATAATAATAATAATAATAATAATAATAATAATAATAATAATAAATTAATGATAGTAATAAAGCAGACCCATATTATTTAAAAACTTTGAAATATTTTTAGTCGGCAATAAAGGAATAATATAAATGAGGGTGAATAATTGTTGTTTTAAATAAAATCCTAGAATAATTTTAATAAAATACATAACAGAGAAGAATTTATTTTGGCTATGTTATACTTATTTACTAATGTTAATATGATGTAAAGAAGTAAGTCAATACAACAATCCGTTGCACAGTGTGGTGTGTAAGGGTGTTGGGGTCTTGCATTATTGTTTTATTGTTTTAGGGTACGTAAAATATATGTTTTTAATAGATAATAGAACTTCATAATAATTTAGTAAAAAATATTTTAAAAGCTGTTACTTATAAAATTTATAATCAATAAGCATTAGACTGTTAATTAGTAATAATTATAAATTCTTTGATCAAAGATAATGATTGATTTATTATAGAAGCTTGAAATAATTTTAGTTATAATTGATTGAGTAATATAAATGTATGTGTTTAATTAAAACATAAATGTTTTTTGTAAATTTATATATGCAACTGTATATATATATATATTATGATATATATAATTATTTATGTATAATATATATAATATATATATATTATGGATATATATATATATATATAATATATATATATATATATATATAATATATATATATATATATATATATATATATATTAATATATATATATATATTCTATATATATATATAATATATATATATATATATATATAATATATAATATTTATGTTTATGTAAATAACTCACGTACGTTCATTACTGCGTAATGAACGAACGCTCGTGTGGCAGAATTTGCTGATGTTGTAGTAGACGTGATAGTAGTAGTAGTAGTAGTAGTAGTAGTAGTAGTAGTAGTAGTAGTAGTAGTAGTAGTAGTAGTTGTTGTTGTAATAGAGCATTTGTAGCTGCTGTAATAGTAGTAGTAGTGCTAGAAGCTGTAGATGTTGTATTAGTGGAAGCAGAAGATCACATCTTCGGTATGAATAAGAGGTAGGAATAATAATAATAATAATAATAATAAAATTAATAATAATAATAATAATAATAATAATAATAATAATAATAATAATAATAATAATAATAATAATAATAATAATAATAATAATAATAATAATAATAATAAAACAAATCCAAATCATTTAAAAAACTTTTAGTTAATTTTATTTTAGTTAACATACGTAAATAATATAAATGTAAATGTTTAATTAAAAACAAAATGTTTTTG
>JABUQX010087323.1:17500-20600 GCA_015478945.1 Trachelipus rathkii
AAAATGAGTACTTTCTTTCCTATCTACCTATAACGGTTCTCCTGCAAAAGCTAAAAATGTGAAATTTTTTGCCCAAAACGGCCATTTTCCCCATAAAAGGACTAGACCTGGTATTTCAAGGATATCTTCTCAACTCTTATACCTAGAGTAACAAACGAGTACTCGTTTAAAAGCTAATAATACCATCTTTAAAATGAGCCCTTATTTTCCTTCCTACCTATTACGGTTGTCCCGCAAAACTAAACATTGTCAACTTTTTTGTGAAAACAAAAATGCCATTTTCCAAAACTTCGGCTAAATGCGGGATGGTAAACCACCTCGATCGAGCCTGAAACTTTAGGGGATCATTTTCTCTCTAATCTGCAACACTTTTGCGCCATGGCCCGTTAACATTTCGAACATCGACGATTCGATTCTGGACCAGGTCTAAATATATATATATATATATATACATATATATATATATATATATATAATATAATATATATATATATATATATTTATATATATATTAACATATATATATATATATATATATATATATATATATATATAAGTTATATAATATATATAGTATATATATTTATAATATATATATATATATATTATATATATATATATATTATAATATAATATATATATATATATATATATATATAGTAAATATTGGCTGACAGAAATGAAAACGAAATATAACCAAAATAACTAATGCAGTAACCCATAAGACATTTTCATTCATTGATTTAACTATTAAAAAGAGGGGCGCGGTTTTTGGCAGAGTTCAGAAGATAACGGTGATAGACGATTCCAGATTGGGATAGGATAATCTGAAGAAGAAAATTGTTCATTGTGATAACGATTGAGTAAGGAAGAGTAATGAGAAGAGAATGCCTGTTTGTGATACTGATTGTGTAGGGAGAGTTACGAGAAGAAAAGTGTCTGTTGTGATAACGATTGAGTAGGGAGAGTGATGAGAAGAAGAGTCTCTGTTATGATAACGATTGAATAGGAAGAGTGATGAGAAGAAAAATGTCTGTTGGGAAAGCAAATGAGTAGGTTTCGCAGCAGAAAAGAGATTGGAAAGTCAGTGAAAGCTGGATATTTGAAAAGGCAAAATGTCGTAGAATCCACACATTCAAGAAGATCTGTATGGATGGAACCATCTCAGATATCCGGTGCATACACAAAAGAAAGAAAATCCACGTGGATGGAATCATATCAGATATCCTGTGCATACTCAACAAAAAAGAAGATACACATGAATGAAATCATCTCAGATATCTGGTGTATACTCAAAAGAAGGAAGATCCGCAAGAATGGAATCATCTCCGATATTCCGGTGCATACTTAAAAGAATGAAAATCCGGATGGATGAAATCATCACAGATATGAGATGCATACTCAAAATAATAAAGATACGCATAGATGGAATCATCTCATATATCCGGTGCATACTAAAAACAAACAAGATCCGTATGGATGAAATCATCTCACATATCCGGTGCATTCTCAATACAAAGAAGATCCGCATTGACTGAATCATCTCAGATATTCGGTGCACACTCAAAGCAAAGGCCAAACGAAATCGCTATAAACAGTAAACGACTGCAGTGGTTTTTAGTAACTTTGGACAACAACGCTTAAAAGGTTCTTTTATAAGAGAAACAATTTGATCCTTTCAAGAAAAATTACTAAAAAAAATGGAGAAAATCAAGAATATTAACTAATGCCACATGAAAGTACGTAGAAGGTAATATTCAGTAAAAGAGAGGGTCCAATTTTAAAAATGGACTTAAAATTATTAAATTTCAGCCAATTTTGACCATTTTAGCTTCTACCTATGAATGGACATAATATTCTTAATTTTTAGCTAATTTTGACCAAAGGAAAGGTAAACCGCAGCTTTTTCTGATCTAAAACGTCCGTTTTTGGTATTGGTGGTGTAGTCAATTTTTTAGTATATTATTTTTTGAAAACCTTTGTTTTTAGAAATATCGCTTCAAAACCTACAAATTTTTCGAAATGACTTCAAACTTGAACTATGCATAGAAGGGTCCATTACCTACGAAATGTAAAGTTTTGAATTTTGATTTTTGACCCCAGATTTCAGCAATGGTCGAATTTCAAACCCAACTTTTTTTTGGTTTTGAAAATGAAAAATTGCGATAATTTATTTCTAGTAATGCGATCAGGATGAAATTTTCAGGGCTTATTTAGTCTGGAGAGATACATATTTTTTATTTTTATAATTTTTTTTGTATATGCAGTGGTTTTGGATTTGTCTTTGGAACAATTTTTCCACAAAAAAAATTTTTTTTGAAATTTTTTAAAGAAAAAGTGATTGAACGGTAACGGATTGGCTGAAGGAGAGGTAATCCGAGTTGGCATGTTTGCGAGAAAGGTGCACAATAGGAGTGAATAAGCTTTGGTTTTGGTGAGTGTGTATGGACGTGGGCTTTGCCCAGGGAACGAATCACACAAGGAGGAGATACCACAGGGAGGTTCCATCATGGTCTTGTGAAACCTCTAGTGTGGATTTTTCTGACTGCGACGAGTTCTTCTTGGGGTATAAAGGGGACGGTAAAAAGGGGGCTTTCTTTCCGACTTGCGTCATGTTTCTTCTATCTACTTGTCTGTTCTGGTTGATGTTTAACGCACATATACATCTGGGAGATGGGAGAATATAATATTATAACAAAAGTATATTTATATATATATAATATATATTATATATATATATATATATAATATATGATATATATATGATATATATATATATATATATATATAATATATTATATATATATATATGTATAGTATATATATATTATTATATATATATATATATAATATATATATAATATAATAATATATATATATATATTATAATATATAATATATTATATATTATATATATATATATATAATAATTATATATATATAATAATATAGTATATATATTATATATTATTATATTTATATATATATATATAAATAATATATATATAAAGTATATATACTAATATATATATATATATATATATATTATATAATATATATATTATATATTATATATATATATATATATATATTATATATT
>JABUQX010087324.1:0-7500 GCA_015478945.1 Trachelipus rathkii
CACACCACCAACAGAAAGAATTTTCGTGACCTTGCCAGATACCATGGGTCAATTTGACCCACGGTAATTTTTTCGTCCTTCCTTTATGGGGACTTAGCCCTTTTTGATGTCTTAACCTTGTTTTGACCATGATATTCGGCCTTGACCTTGCAGAATCAATGGGTCAATTCTTGACCCAACGGTAATGTTTTCGTCCTCCTTTAGGGGACTTTAGCCCTTTTTTGATGTCTTAGAACCTGTTTGATCCATGATATTATCGGCGCTTCGACCTTGCTAAGATACCGATGGTCAATTTTGACCCACGGTAGTTTTTTGTCCTTCCTTTAAGGGCCTTTGCCCTTTTTTGATGTCTTAACCTTGTTTGATCATGACCAGGATATTTCGGCCTTGACCTTTGCCAGATCCATGGGCTCAATTTGTTGGCCCACCTAATTTTTTGCCATCGTGTCCCACCCGCACATATTTCGTTACCTAGACTTGAACGTAATGTATCTAGTGATGTTCTATTAGTATTTTGCTATTGCCAAGTCATTAATGAGTGCCAGTGCAGTGCCAAATGGTGAACTTATACAACGACTGGAGTGGACACTTATCACATTGCCGGTAGTCTTGGACACTCGTCATAGAGCACTACATTTCACCCATAGACAGCTTACACTCACCCATAGCACTTACACTTATCCCATAGACCATTGCGATTGGGTATATTATAATGGTGCTAGGTATGTTTGCCTAGCATGATTAGCATTTTCCTAACCTTTCTAACTTTTCTACTATCAGTCATAGAACGAGCTAATATTGATATCTTCCCTAGGTCGGTATTAAATTGGAACAGCCAAGGTCGCCAGGGCGGCATGTCTGGCCCGTTTGATTCCGTCGCAAAAGGAACAGACAACTGGGTCGCCTGCACCCTGTAGTGCGTGCCTGTTCCTTCCCGCGCGTCCCACGATTGCCGCGGTGCGCCCGCCAGGGTGCGCAAAGTATTCCCGGCGAATGAAAAAATATATATATATCTTACGAGTCATTCATTTTTTATTTTCATACTTAACATTTTTATTAAAAACAATTTTTGGCGGAACCTAAAAACTGGTAACTCAATTACGAGCATCTTTTACTCATTTTAACTAATACTTTTAATTTATAAATGTGTTTAAAAATTGATGTAAGAAGACAATACCGAGTGTCTTGATTATAAAGCATTTTATTTACTACAACTGTACCATATTATTTATTAATAAACATTAACGATTACATACCTTTAAAGCATGTAAAATTCAGTAAATCAACTAGAGGTGTTTACTAACATCCTAAGGGATTTAGTATGCTTTTTGTTTTACTGGCTTTACCTTGCTTTAACTCATGTTACAACCTGCTTTAACTCATAAGTGTGTTACTCTTTTACTCACATATTTATTTAAAATTAGCTACCTTAAAGGCATAAAGTCAAGTAAATCATATAGAGGTGTTACAATAGCAACAAAGGGGTTAGTATGCTTTTGTTATACTGCTTTACTGCTTTAATCTCATGTTTTAATCTGGTTAACTCATATGTTTTTACTGCTCTAAACTTCACATATATTAGTAAATCAGTAAATCATTAAAGCAGTAAATCAGTAAATCAAAACGCCCTCTTGCCTAGCAACAGAGGGGTTAGTAGCTTTTGTTCTACGTCTTTATCTGCTTTAACTAATGTTTTCTGCTTACTCATGTTTGTATCTTGGCTTTAACTGCATATGTTTGACTGCTTTAACTCATATATTTATTAACCATACAGTATCCTTAGAAGCAGTAGAATCAGTAAATCAAATAGAGAATGCTACCATAGTCACCAGGGATTTAAGTAGCTTTGTGTTTTACTGTTTTTACTGCTTTAAACTCATGTTTTTACTCGGCTTTAAACTCTCGGCTTTTAAAGCTGCTTTAATTCACTGCTTTACTGTTTTAAAAACTCAGTTGATTTACTGTTTACTCTATACATTACATAGCCTAAATCAGTAAATCAGTAAATCACTAGAGGTGTTACCTAACTACCAAAGGAGGGATTTAGTATGCTTTTGTTTTAATGCTGTTTTACTGCTTTAACTCCTGCTTTTACTGCTTTAACTCATTTTTTACTGTTTAACTCATATGTTTACTGCTTTAACTCATTATGTTTTTCTGCTTTAACTCATATATTAATTAACATTATGTTTTTTTTATTTGTTTTAATACTTTTTATTTATTTTATTATTGTATTAATTTATTTTAATTATTATTTTTATTATTTTTACTATTACTTTTATTTTATATTTACATTAAATTTAATTTACTTCATGCCTATTGTATTATTATTTAGAACACACACTACTCACACACACAACACACACACACACACAGCACACACACACACATTTACACTTTACAACACATTCCACTTGAAGCTTATACAAATCATTCACTATGACACTACATTTACGCCATAGACACTTACATTTACAACTTAGTACAAGCACTGGCGTCAACACGTGCGTCGTGTGGGGTTGGTCACATCACACACGACTTACACTTTATAGCCTTTTCACTATGCACACTATACACACATCACTATGACACTTCCACTGTTACCCTAACACTACCTTACACTTACACACATCACACACATCACAGTTTTTACTTTACACTCAACACAGTGGTTGTGTTGGGCACGAGATTTACTTAACACCGCAGATGTTTACTTACATCACAGCATGATATACTTACACTCACAACAGAGTTCTACTTACACTCACAACAGAATTTTACTTACACTTCTGTACATCAGATTTACTTACAGCACGACACAGATTTACTGTACACACAATCAGTTACTTACACTGGTTGTTTGTGTTTTCTCGTGAGGATTGTCAATGTACAGTAGATTAATAAATAATAAATAATAATATATATAATAATCTAATAAGAAAATCCGAATTATTTTAAAAACTTTGAAATAGTTTTAGTTACATCGAACGAATAATATAAATGTATGTGAAATACTTGTATTTTTAAATAAGAATTAGAAAGATGTTATTATAAATGGATACAGTGGGTTGATGTAGCTAGAGAAGAACTTGATCTTGTTATTTTTATACTTTATTAATGGCTACAGATGATGTATAGCAGTAAGTCAATAGAACAACACGTGGCATAGCTTGGTGTAGCGGGGTGCTGGGGTCTGACCTTACTGATTTACTGATCTATTGCTTTAAGGTGACGTAAGAATATATGTTTTTAATAATAATTTCATAAAATTTAGTCAAACAGCTTATTTCTCAAACAACTTTGTCTTGAGTCCTACTATTGTAGTAATAACAAAAAGTATAACAGTTAATAATAAATTCTTTTGTTCAAAGATTGATGAGGGTTATTATCGAAGCTGTTAGGAGATAACTTGAAAATAATTTTAGTTATATTTGAAGATGAGTATAAATTACTGTTTAGATTAAAACATAAGAGAGTTGTTTTAAGTTGAGATATTATACGTTATATGTGTAAGTGAGTGTGCGTTGTGTGTGTGTGTGTGGGTGTGTGTGTGTGGTGTGCTAAGTAAATCTGTGGTGTGAGGTAAGTAAACTCTGTGTCGTGTCAAGTAAGATCTGGTGGTGTAAGTAAAATCTGTGTGTGTAAGTAATCTTCGCGTGTGAGTGTAAATTAAACTTCTGTGTGAGTGAAAGTATAAATCTGTGTGTGAGTGTATGTAAATAATCTGTGGAGTGTAAGTAAATCTGCGTGTGTAAGTAAAACTGTGTGTGATGTGTGTGTGTGTGTGTGAGAATGTGTGTGTGTGTGTTGTGTGTAAGTGTAAATGTAAGTGCTAGTATCTAAAGTGTCCTAGTGAATGTGTGTATAAGTGTCATAGTAAATGTGAATAAGTGTAAGTGTGTGTGTGGTAGACCGGTGGTGTATAAGTGGAAATGTAAGTGTCTATGGGTAAATGTACTGTCATAGTGAATGTGTGTAAAAGTGTGTCATATGTGATGTGTGTATAAGTGTAAGTGTGTTGTGTGTGGTGTGTGTGGTGTGTGTGTGGTGTGTGTGTGTGTATGTGTGTTTCAAGATAATAATAACAAGTAGGCATTAAAGTAAGATAACACTAAGTATAACTAATAAACTAAAAAATAAATTAAGTAAAAATAATAAAATAATTAATAAAAATAAATAAAAATGATAATAAAAGAAATAAAAAGTATTAAAAACAAAAATAACAAACATACAGTAAAACATATATAAGTTAAAGCAGTAAAACATATCAGTTAAAGCGCAGTAAAACATATTGAGTTAAAGCAGTAAAACTATGAAGTTAGCAGTAAAACATAAGTTAATCGCAGTAAACAGTAAAACAATAAGCATACAATCCTTGGGTTGTTAGGTCAACAGCCTCTCATTGATTTACTGATTTTATCTTTTGCTTAGTATGTTAGTTTGGTTAATGAAATTATAGTTAAAAGCCTAAAAATATGATTAAAGCAGTAAAACATGAGTTAATAAGCAGTAAAATGCAGTAAAACAAAAGCTACTATGCCCTTGGTGCTATGTAGCATCTCTATTGATATTTACTGATTTACTGCTTTAAGGTATGTAATGTTAATAAATTGTGGGTTAAGCAGTAAAACATATGAGTTAAAGCAGTAAACATGAGTTAAAGCAGTGAAAGCAAGTAAAACAAAGATGGGTATACTAACCCCTGTTGTATGTAGAACCGTCTATTGATTTACTGATTTCTGCTTAAGGTATGTAAATTTTAAACAAATGATGGTGGAGTTTAACAAGCAGTAAAACATATGATTTAAAGCATGTACAGACATGAGTTAAGCAGTAAATGCAGTAAAATCGAATAAAGCATCTCTAAATCCTTATGGGTGTTGGTCACTACCTCATTGATTGTAGCTGATTACTGCTTTAAGGTATGTAATGTTAAGGTTTTTAATAAAATTTCGTACCAGTTGTAGTAAAATAAAATGTTTATATATCAGACATCTTTTATATTTTACTTAATACTTTTTAATTTATAAATTTTTAAAAATTGTATGTAAGAAGAAAAAACCCAGAGTGTCTGATATATAAACATTTTATATCAATCAATAGAGGTGTTACATAGCAACAAGGGGATTAGTATACTTTTGTTTTACTGCTTTACTGCTTTAACTCATGTGTTACTGCTTTTAACTCATATGTTTTAACTGATTTAACTTCACATATTTTATGTAACAATTCAGTACCTTAAAGCAAAATCAGTAAATCAATTAGAAGGTGTACAACAACAAGGGTTGTATGCTTTTGTTTTACTGCTTTACTGCATCTGTAAATCTGTGTGTGTAAGTAAATCTGGGTGTGTAAGTAAATCTGTGTGTGTAAGTAAACTCTGCGTGTGAGTGTAAAAGTAAACTCTGTGTGAGTGTAACGTAAATATGTGTGGTGTAGTAAAATCTGCGTGTTGTAAGTAATCTGTGTGTGAGTGTAAGTAAAATTCTGTGTGTGAGTGTGTGTCGTATTGTGTGGTGCTGTAGTGTAAATGTAAGTGTCTATGGGTAAATGGTAAGTGTCATAGTGAATGTGTGTAATTAAAGAGTAAGTGTGTTGTGTGTGTGTAACCGCGTAGTGTATAAGTGCTAAATGTAAGTGTCTATGGGTAAATGTAAGTGTCTAGTGTAATGTGTGTCAATAGACGTGTCATTAGTGGAATTGTGTGGTACATAAGTGTAAGTGGTGTGTGTGTGTGTATGTGTGTGTGTGGTGTGTGTGTGTGTGTGTGTGTCTCTAAATATAATACCATAGGTATGAAGTAAATAACACTAAGTCATAAATAATAAAATAAAAATAAAATATAAAATATACAATAATAATAAAAATAAATAAAAATAATAATAAAAATAGAATAAAAAGATCTTAAAACAAAATAAAAAACATAATGTTAATAAAGTATGATGCAAGTTAAAGCAGTAAATACAATGATGAGTTAAAGCCAGTAAAACATATGAGTTTCAAAGCCGTAAAACATGAGTTAAAGCAGTAAAACATTGAGTTAAAGCAAGTAAAGCAGTCAAAACAAAAGCATACTAATTCCTCCTTGGTGTTAGGTCACACCTTATTGATCTTACTGATTTATGCTTTAAGGTTGTAATTGTATAGTTAAAACAGCAAACAATGAGTTAAAACAGTTAAAGGCAGTGAGTTAAAGCAGTAAAGCAGATGAGTTAAGAGCAGTAGACACATGAGATAAGCAGTAAAACGTAAAAACAAGAAGCATACTAATCCCCTGGTGCTATGTTAACACTTCTATTGATTTACTGATTTCTGCTTTAAGGTATGTAATGGTTAATGCTTTTAATAAAAATTTCGTAAACAGTTGTAGATAAGATAAAATGTTTTATATATCAGGACACTCGGTTTGTTTTTCTTCTACATACAATTTTTAAAAATTTAATAAGATTTATTGTAATAAGTAAAATATAAAAGATGTCTGTAATGAGTTACAGTTTTAGTTCGCAAAATGTTTTAATAAAACTGTTTAAGTGATGAAATAAAAATGAATGACTCGTAGTATATATATATATTATATTTTTCATTCGCGCGGAATATTGCGCCTGCGGGCGCCCGCGGCGATCGGGCATGCTGGCCGGGGGCGCACCTGCGGGTGCGGGTTGTCCTGTCTTTGCGCGAGGGCGCATGCCTGCGCCTTGGGGTGTTCCAAATTATGACGCTAGGGGAAGACATCAATTATTAGCTCTGTTCTATGATGTAGGGTAGAAAAGGTTAGAAAAGGTAGAAAATGCTAACTCATATAGGAAAACCATCTAGCAACTTATAGTATATACACCAATCGAACGTGTCTATGGTGAGTGTATATGCCTATGGGTGAGTGTATAGTGTCCTATGGGTGAATGTAGTGTTATGGACGGTGCTAAGTGTGTATAGTGTCATATTGTGTATAAGTGCCATAGTGAATGTGTGTATAAGTGTCATAGTGTATGTGTGTATAAGTGACATAGTGTGTATATGTGTTAGAAAAAAGTTAACTCATAGTAGGAAGCATCCTAGTAACTTGTAATATACACCAATTCCTCATACCTTATAACCTAGGGTAGACACCATCATTAGGGCTATTCGTAGGGCTCAGGGGAGGCTAGAATAGGCTTGAAAAAAGTGGCAAAACTCCAGTTGGGCACTATGTGGCACGCACTTGGCACTATGTGGCACTCACTTTGCACTCATTGGCACTCACTTTGGCACTCGTTTGGCACTCATTGCACTCATTGGCACTCACCTGGCACTCCTATCTAATACTCATAGAATAATCATAGAACATCACTATGATACAATACGTTCAATTAGGAACGAAATATGTGCCGGTGGAATTAAACAGAGTGGCCAAAAAATTAGCCGGTGGCCAGGAAATTGACCCAAGTGGTATCGGTGGCAAGTGTCAAGGCCGAATACTCATGGTGCAATACTAAGGTTTAATGACATCAATAAAAGGCTACA
>JABUQX010087324.1:17500-22500 GCA_015478945.1 Trachelipus rathkii
TCGAAACTATAAACCCTCCGCAAACAGCTTTATTCAACTTAATTACTTTTCCAGTCATCTATAATCTCGTCTTCAATATTTGATTATTTTCATCCAGTAATTTCATATATACTTGCAGATTTACCTATCTATTACCTCCTCCTACTAATTACCTCATCCCCAAATACTTTATTTTTTCTTACACATCAAACCTCACACACCATTCATTTATGTTACATTGCAGGTTCTGGCCGAAGGTGTTTCTTCTCACAGCGTCTCCTCACATCAATTTTCAACAGTCATGCGAAAGTACTTTACTATTCTTACCACCGCTGTCCATTATTTTATGAAGATTCCCTTACTCCTCTTTCTTAACCTTGCGTACTTCCTTTCAGAAGAGCTTCTATGCCTGTAACCCCATTCATCCTCCTTCCAAACTGTTTCATTTATCTCTTTTTTCTTTTCCTCCTACTTATGCAAACGTCTTCAGTCTTTCTTTTCACGCTTACCTCAAACCTTTCATATTCATTTCTTTTGAGACATTTAACCTCAACTTTTTATTCTTTAAGCGCTTGCATCACTCTTCCTTCACCCACACAACCACTGAAATTCTTACAATCCTACTTAGCATGGCACATTCTTTCTACTTTCACTAATGAACGTACGTAACAAAGGCTCTTCGTTCATTTGCGTCCAAATTGTTCGTTCTATCCTTCTTCACATTCAGCTTAATTTATATTCAAGTTCTCTCGCATACCTTCCTTATAACTTGCTAATCTTAACTCTCACTCTCTGATTCTCCCAACTTTTTTCCTTATCTCTTTCCTCTCCATCTATGCTCCCACTAACTTAATCTTGCATAAAACCACATAATTGTATTTGTATTACTCATTCCAACCGCTCTATTGATTTAACATCAACATACATCAGCATTATTCTTCTTTGCTAACACAGAAGTCAATCATGATCTTTTTATTTCGGCTAATATCCCTGACCAATACCAACTCGCAGCATACTTATGAATACGCTCTTGTGGTTTGAAAAATATACTACTTTCTCGCACACCTCTTCTGTGACAGAAACATCGATTACCTTTCCCATCTTTCTCAATATTTTTCCTCAACTCCAAAGCACCTGTTAATACAAGTTCCCTTTTCGATCACGCGTTTCCAGCCATTCAAGTCGGCCGACACAATAAAGCTTATATAAAACATTAATCAGAATTTATATCTGAAACTCACCTCTCCTCACCATACCAATCAGATGGAACATACGTTACAACCAGCACATACTTTGACCTTCTGCGCACTGTAAATTTAAATTATTAGTATTGCTAGTACTGACACAATCCTGCATCCACTATGTTGCTGTTTACAAGTCACTCATCATGAATTACAATCCTTCTCTCCCCTTTCACTCTCTAGACTGCAGCAACACACTTACCCTGTTTTTCAAACTTCCATGTCCATCCATTCTTTCTTCAGTCACTGTAGAATAGTCAAAATTTACCGTTTCTAAACACATCATTCCCTCTCTCTGTTCTCTTCGCCTTTTATTCCTCATATTTTTTGTATATATATTATAAGTATATATAATATATAAGTATATATATATATATATATCTATATATACTACAATATATATATGATATTATATATATATATATAATATATAAGTATATATAATATATATATATATATTATAAATATTATATATATAAATATATATGTATATTATATATATAATATATATATATATATATATTAATATATATATATATATATATATATATGATATTATTATATATATATAATATATTATAATATAATATATATATATATATATAATATATATATAATATTTTATTATATATATATATTATTATTATATTATATATATATAATATAATATATATATAATATATAATATATATATATTATATATATATTAAATATAATAAAAATTAAAAATATAGAGAGAGGAGGAGAGAGAGAGAGAGAGATGAGAAGAGAAGAGAGGAGAGAGAGGAAGAGAGAGAGAGAGAGAGAGAAGAGGAGAGAAGAGAGAGGGAGAGAGCGAGAGAGAAGAGAGAGAGAGAACACGCAATTAAACATGCCAGTTCACATAAACTTCTATTTAATTTTTGAACAGGTTCTCTGATAAGATTGTAGATTGGCCAATTTAATTTTAAATGTGAGTTTTTTTTTTCACGGTACAATTATTATTTATCTGTTAAGGCAACTTTTTTTTATAAAAAGTGGCATTGCACTTCAAGTATGAGTAGTTTTGGAAATGAATTTTCAAAGATTCTTTTTTCGTGTTGCTGTTTTTATTCAATATATTTGTTGAACAAGTTTTACATATAAAAAACGCTTGAGTAATTTAACTCATTGGCCAATACATTGGCTTGCATTGTTTGCTTTGTATTTTTTGCTCGCTTTCAAGGTGATAAAGGAATTGGGAGAAAGGGGTGTTCAGAGCCTCATTGCTGATAAGTTTTGTGGCATATAAAGTTGAGAATCAAACAACATTAACGCAAAACGATAAATCAAGATAAAGGGGGAGAACACAAATGAAAATGAAAATTAAGATAAGAATAATGGATGATGTTGAATGATGTATGATGATGATGAGTATATGGATGATGATGAATGATGATTGATTGTAAGTTTGGTTTAAATAAAGTAAATGCAAGGGTAAGATTATATATATATATATATATAATAATATATATATTATATATATATTATATATATTATATATATATTATATATATATATAGTACTATTATTATTTTGATATGTATAGATAGGTATAGTATCATTATTTAGTTATGTGTTTATTTCTACCATGGTGTGTGCATTGTATATTCTTTTGTATAAAATATATGTATAGGTTATATCTTATATCATATGCTGATGGTAATCGGTATTCTGGTTGGAGAGTTATAAGGCACTTATTATATACTTCCATTAGATATTGTTTGTAGCCATTCTTCTCTCTATCTTACATGCTATAACAAGAACTAGTGTGGAATAAAAATATACATCCTATAATACTAGTTTAAAAGGCAATGAAAGGTCGGTGATACAAGAATTCGTATACATAGCTAGTATAATATTTGAAACATTTTTCATAGGACAAGATATCGCAGGCGCGCGCTTTTTCGAGAGCATATCATTCTTTCTTTCAATGTATTGAATTAATAATATAAAGTAATGCACCATACCAAATGAATTGATTTAAGGACATCGCAAACACAGAGCGACCCAAGGTGCATTCCGCACTCGTGCTGTATCATGGTACTTGGTCATAGTTCGCAAGTAAACCTGCTTTGTATTTGAGTTTTGACTATCATATTTATTTTTCGATTACATACATCAACCTATTACAGCGCATATTCACTTCTATTCTCCTCTCTATATTAAATTTGGCCATCTGCTATGTTAGTTTTTTTATTTAACTTACAAGTTTTTCTTTAATTCAATAAGATTATCCTTATACATAGTTTACATAACTTAAAATATTAAGCTTTACTCAAACACATAATTAACGATTTTGTTGCTAAGCTTTTAATGTTACATTGATCAGTTTAAGTTAAGTTCCTCCTTAAACAGAGTAATATTCCAACTTTCTACAAGATAATAATAATACTTACTTAATTTTTCATTTACATTTTCCATTTGGGAAATCTACACAGCAACTGTTTGTTGCCAGATATTTCTCCTTTTAATTGTCGTCTTCTTTGAAAAAGAAACATGTATAACACTAAAGGGCTCACTTTAATTGGGTAAAATTATTTCATTTCAGATGTATCTTTAGTGGACGGTGGTGTCGGAACTTTACTCATAATTTTGATCTCTTGCATGATCTGAGGATTCGATTATATATACTATATTCTCCTCTCCTCATCTGCTCTTACTCTCTCTATCGTTCTACTAGTACTAGTCTATATCAAATTATAGCTTTCTCTTCTCTCTCGTCTTCTCCTCTCTCTTCTCTCTCCTTCTCTCTCTTTTCTCCTTCTTCTTTCCTCTCTCTCTCTTCCGAATCTATATTCTATTGGGAATTCCTAGGGTAGTCACGTTTTCCATTTTTGTCTTTTTCCCGCACGGATGGCGGCTTACTTCTCTTCCTAGAAATCCTTGTTTTTGCTGAATTCAAAATTATCTTTTGGATCCTTTTTCCCTTTCTTAGCTCGACATCATTTCTTCTATTTCAAGATTCCACTTACCAAAACATATATGCTTATTGGTCTCTTCTTTTACTCTGAGTTTGCAGCTTAACACAAACCTATCATTATCATTATTAATATTTAACACTAAGCAACAACATCACATACAAAATTAAAACATCATGAGCTTTCATTGTACCACTCATAATCATTAACATAAATTCTTAACTGGTCCTAGTTTCTTTCTCTTTCTTCTTCTGTACCTTTATTCCCTTCTTACTCTACTCTTCTCCTCTTCATTCCTTCATTCCATCTCTTACTTCTTTTTTTTCTTTTGCTTCTTTTTTTTCTTGTCTTCTTTTCTTCTTCTCTTCCTTCTTCTTATTCTTCTTATTCTTTCTTTCTCTTAACCTTTTTCCGGTTCTCTCTTCTTCCTTCCTTACTTGTTTATTCTTCGTTTCGCTTTGGCGTGGTTTTGTGCCTTTTGCTTACTTGAAATGTCTTCTCTCTTCTTCTTAATCTTTCTGCCAATTTCAGGCTAGTCTATCTTTGTCTCTCCTCGTTAACTTAACTCCTTTCTTTTTCTTTCTTTCTTTTGTTCTGGCGTTCTTACTTCTTCTTCTTCTACTAATTAGTTATTACTATATCCTTTTTTAAATTATTAGATGTGATTTAATTTATTTTAATTATTAGCGTTTTTTTTTAGGTTAATAATTTTATTTAGTATTTACTATAATATTATTATTTATTAATTATTATTATAAAATAATTATTATTACTTTATTGTAATAATTCATAATATATATAATCAACTGAATAAAAATTAAAATTAAACAGTTAATTAATA
>JABUQX010087324.1:27500-43244 GCA_015478945.1 Trachelipus rathkii
GGCTTACCTGTGATAAAGATAATTCTACATTATTTTTTATAGGAACAAATTACACTTTTTAGAATATATATTTTCATATACCAATAAACTGGAATGAAATTTTTGTACTATAATTAATATAATGTTCTGTTTTCTATGGAAAGTAGGCAAATTGAAGTCTCCTAACCTGACTTCATCGTAAGCTTTCGAGGGATGTTATTTATTAAGAAAAAAACTCTTGCAAAACAGAATGCCTGAATGGATATTGTGGCGATCAGTACTGAAAAAGGTCTATAAGATTCAAAGAACCCATCTTGTGAATAATTGTCTCACTATGATGTGGTTTGTAAATAGTGTTGAATGTCTTCGCTCTCTGAAAAGAGATTTACATTTTTGGTCATAAATCGCAGTTAAATCATCCGGAGAGATGCATCTGCAAAAATCAAATACCAATGTGCTTGAAGTAATCCTAGAGGTGCTTCTTCAGGAAACGTTGGCTTTGGAGAGCTAGAGAATTTTTTGTGGGAATTCTCTAACTGTAGGATTTATGGCCGATAAATTTGAGAATCTTGCCTTACACCCTGAATGATGATATTATCAATTATTTTCATATAAAGGTTTCTCTCATGAATGGCTGGGACAATACTCGATATCTCCTCTCTCTCGTCTCTCGTCCTCTCTCTCTCTCTCTATATAATATAATTATTATACAATATATAGTATATTGTATATATACCATAAAGCTATTAGCAATATTAAACCATATTAATAATAACATTATATATCTATTATTTATATAATATATAGTAATATATACAATATTATTATATTACTAGACAAGCAGCTAGCTATACTACAGGGTTTTATTTTATATTAAGTTAAAAAAAAATTAGTATTTCTTTATATTTATTTTTTCAGCATATTTAATTGCAAACTTGGCATGTCATTTATGAGTAGTGTTGGCAATTTTGGGAGGAGTCATTTAATGAGTTTTTCGAGCGAGGCCTTGTGGAAAATATCTCTCACAAATAGATCAATATAATATACGGTTTCTTTCAGTTGACCATGACAACCATGTTTAGAAAGCAATATAATTAAACGCTACTTTAACGCGAGTACACAAATCGAAAAATTCCTCCAGTCAAATGATCTTATGAAAAATAATGTGTCGGAAGAAAAAAAGGCTGATAAAGGATACATTTCTTCATCATAAACATTTAAAGCTTATTTATAAATAGTAATAATAGTAGTTTGAATTAATTAATCTTACATTAATTGATTTAATTTCTTTTAGAGAGCCCAGCATCCTCTGCTCCTCTGTAAAAACCGCACTGAAGATAACTATATAAAATTAATAAAAAACAATAGATATTTAGATATATATAATATCGTGATTTAATGTTCTGTGTAATATCAAAACTATATATATAAAGTATGTGAATAGTAATTGTAATGTATATATATCGTATCCATATTATTTAATATATTTTTTAAACAACAAATAAGGTGATACGTTTTCTCCAAGCTCCTCTTCTTTGAGTTTCCTTCTTTTCCCAAGAATGGAGTAAGGTGCGTAACGGAGCATCGGAAAGAAAAGCAAGTAAGAAGAACATGACATAAGCTCGAAAAGAAAGCGCAACCTTACCGCCGCCCCCTCAGACCATTAATTAGTGAGTAACGCAGATCGAAATCCACCTAAAGACGGGCACAATGGGCGATGGAACCACACTATGCTAGAGGTTCGTCAATGATAAAGGTCAATGCCCTTGGCCATGAGCCACAACCATAGCGTTCAATTTTACCACACCGCCTCACAATCCCGCCGCCATTGCACTCCTGTTTATATAGGGGTCACTTTCACCCCGTGCTTCTCATCCTCAAACTTACTTTTTTATTATGCATCACTCCCTTTTTTTATCTACGATTTCCATTTTCCTCAATCCACTTTTTAATTCGCCTTTGACCCTCCCTTTGGTCGCCCTATCCCTTTATTTCGTGCAGCGATTATCTTTTCAATTATACCCTTCCAGTCTTCCACAGACGTCATACCAGGTCCACCTGTAATTTTCCATTCTAATCTCTCGTTTTACCCTTTCTTCAACCGCATCAGCTCACTCTCTAGATAACGTTCCATTTCCTCATTTTTATCAATTAATTCCTCACACCTAGCACGCTAAGATTGTCATTGAACACATGAACTTCTAAGAGATAAAAACTTCCTATTACCATAAGACCATTAGTCTCATACTATAACAATTAACACAGGTAGACAACATATCCTCTCATGCAAGATCCCTAGCGCAACTCCAGTACTTAGTCCTTTTACATTCAAGCCACCTCTAAACTGCGAATTTAATTGAGGGATAACCAGGGTTTCATCCTTCTTCTCTCTCGCCATTCACCATAACCATTCTCCTGACTACATCTCTACTCTGCATCCAGCGTTCCGTTCCTAACATGCAGACAACACATACACGGAGCGTTAATATGTATTACACCCTAACAGACAACTGTGTTTCGAGCTGCTCACGGACATGAGACATAACGGTTACACATCTGGGGGCTATCCTCGCGCTCACAACTAAAACCTTGACTCTTATCTAGCGTTTTGAGTATTTCTAACTACCCTCCTTTACAGAGAAAGCATCTGAGGCTGTATGAAGACCAATTCTTCTTCAACTCTCTTCATGATTCGAGCCAGAAAGAACCAAATCATCACGCATATATATAAGTAGTGCGGTTCCCTCCACTGCAATCTCTATTATCTTCTCACAGTACATCAGTCTAATCTACCATTTTCCTGCCTCTACCTTCCCATCCTCTATTCTTTATGAAACCCCATCCATTATATTGAATTTTGAATAACCAAGGATGGATAGAAGCAACCCTGTCTCATTCGACTAATGAATACGTAAACCAATCCCCCTTGACACCATTTTATCTTAACCACGAGCTTCACTATCGTCATGCTATACAATTTTGATCCTCCACGCTCAGGAAGCTACTTCACCATAATACACCAATACACCTATACACGATCTATAGAACTTTCGCTATAATGCCTTTCAATGTACCTGTTGCATACTCCATAAAACCTAAAATTAACAGATTTACTTTCTTCCTCTTCTCTCTTCATTTTTTAAATCATTTGTTTCAGTGTAAATAATTTGATCATACAATCCTCTAACCACTTGTCTTAAATTCACATTGCTCTTCAGCAATCATCCCTCAGTCACTCGGACGTACTTCTTGATCGACCAATACTAACAACAGCATAAGTAATATCTTCCTAGAACCACTTAATAATGAATTCCTCTAGTACTGATTTCTTACAAGTTCCCCTTATCCCCATACCCTTATATAAGGGTACTATTACTCCTCTCCTCCAATCCCTCTGAAGTATATTGATCTTAACTTAGAGGCTTACCTGAGAGTAGGGTTGGAAAGTCTGCTATGGAGATACGAATCCGCAACTCGTTTGGCTGGTACTATATCAGGTGTAGTAGAGTTGGGGTGGCTTGACCTCACCTTCTAAATAATTTTTCAGTTCTGTCTATTATATCACTAATAGCTGGACTCTTCAAAATCCCAAATCGCAAATCATTTTCTTTTTAATTACCTTCTCTAGAGAATCTATATATTTGGGTTATTAATCAAAATAGTTCACTCTCACCACCTGAAGGGCATTTCCTCTGTCCTCAAGGAAGATATCAGCTGGTAAAAGCTTTGCTTACCATTTCTAACTATCTCGGAATCTGACCTCGAGCAGTTTGGTGCAGTTCCCTTACTCAATCGGGTCCCTGGTCGTTTGTTCAAGAGATGAACCCAACATTCTACAATTTTTTGATTTAAACTCTATAGAACTCCTCTGGGCCCTCTCGATTACTTCTGCATTCGGTTGTCCGCTGTTCTGGAATCGTTCAATTTCTATCTACAGGGAAAGACCTTCCCCGCCTACGGCGAGGAATACGTTTTATTATGCCCTTCGGTGTCCGTTACAAACTGGTGCGCGTATACTTCTTTGTTCCATTTAATAACTAACGTGCTTGCACGGTGGGAGGTGGCCTCGGAGATGTGTAGAAAACATAGTTAACACAGAAGCGATGGCTAATCCTGTGATCTGTCTGTCAGCCATATAGAAAACATACATCCTAGGAATTCTTCCCATTCAACTAGACAAACCTTTGTGAAAAAAAGCACAGAAATGTCTCAGGGATACTCGTCATCTTCAAACACATAAATTCAATGCTATTAATATGCTCATTCCCGAAATCGTGCCAACATTGTAAATTATTCTCTAGAAAATACATATACATCTTTCTGGTTTCTCTGCGCCTTTCGCCTTTCACACTATTTTAACAAAAATTTAACTGATTTTGCTTTCTTCCCACTTCTACTTCTTTGTAGTACCTTCCGATTTAGGCACAAATGTCTCCATGGCTTACCTCTTGTTCTGTCAATAGCTGAACTTTTTCACTCAACTTGGCTTTTAACTCTACCTGACGATTCTGGAGCTTATTCTTCTTCCAACCGAAATTTCATGCCTGACATGCCAGTAAATTTTCGTCCCTAGGGATGTTTTTTCTGCTCTTTATGAGCTTCAAAAGAGTGAGAGTGTTGGTCTTGACTGGTATTTCTCCTGAGGTGGTATTTGAGAAGCTTCTTGCTTCAGAGCTTGTCCCTGGTTGTGACATTCCAGCTTCGCCAACTTTTCCTTCGTAAAACTGAACGTGAGGCGGCTTTATTTAAAATCCCTTTGCGAAAAATAGGACCCCTGCCAACCCTCTAGACTATCGGCCGCTGTTTTGCCCACTAATTGTCTTTTTATTCCATGCTTTCTAAAGTTTCAAAAATCATCTTTGAGCACAGAAAAAGGCTTGAACTATCTAATCTCTAATCTTATTTTGATATCAAATCAATGCTTCCGTAAGGGCGCACTGCTTTGTTGATCTTTTCTTATTTCTCGATTCTTAGTCCAGCTGCGAACTCTGACCATTTAAGTGAAACATTTGGCAGATGATACACAGAAAGCTCTACAAGGCTTCGATTTCAACTTGAGAAAATAAACATACACGGGGAACAAGGAGCCAATCATTGAACTTTTGAAAAAGGACAACTTAGCCTCCATGATGTCCTTATCCTTTGGTTTAGCGTAGAAGATCACATGTGCTCACGCTACTCACGCACAGTTTCAGAATTCCTTCCAGGGTGTATATGAGTGGTTTCTTCGACAGTATTGTTTTTGAAAGGGTGATTTTTATTGATTCTTTCCTTATACAATGGCTATTCTATTAACAACAGATGCAATTTTATTGCACTCTAATCGCGCTACTCTATCTATATATGTCTTAGCCTGCTTCATTCTCTTCAACTCTGAACCTCCCCCCCCCCTTAAGCTAACGACTATGTTTATTGTTGCATGTACTTTTAATATTGTTTAATTCTATACTTCGGAGCGCTTTTAAATAAGGTTTTCACGTTTTTACAGATATCCAGATGTGGCACAAAGGCAGAAAATGATTTGGCAATCAAGATATGAAAATTTACTGCAAACCTTCAAGAAAATGAAATAACGATTTCAAAAAATAGATTTATTTAATAAATTAACAGTTACTGCAAATTCTCTTCATTTTCCTTCAGAATTAAGATATTTAGAATGTTTCGATTTTCTTTACAAAGATGATTCAGGCACTATCTGAAATAAGAAAATTTGTATTGAACAGGTAGTCATACTCTTATAAATGAATAATAATAATAATGGATATCCTTTAAAATACCGAGAATTTTGAAGACAAACAGGTTTATAAAAATAAAGTTTGTCTAAGTTGTTACTTTTAACAGTAATAGTCACAACTCACGGGACTGTTCTTAGCGAAATGAGATGGGTGGGATTTAACTCATACTTTATCTAATTAAAAATTATATACAGTATAAAATATTATTTTCCTCTCAACTGACAGTGCGAAAGGATCTGAAATACTCTTAATAGTAGATATTATGTTAGAATTAACAGCATTTTTTGTATTTGGAAATTTCCTCAAACTCGTGGAATTTTGGTAGACCTTTTCCTTTGCCCACCAGATGATTAAAAAAAAAGTGGGCAAAAAAACAATCTAAGGGAGAAATATACATGCAACCCAAACATTTTTTAAATCTAGCTTGAGAAATTACCGTGAGAAAAAAAAAAATTCGCATTTAGAACTACATAATCGCAAACCATATGAATTGACAGTAAATTACTGAATGTAACAATATCGAAAACTTACCTACTCTAAATATATATTTCTAAAGCATCTTCGGTCCTTGCTCAGAATTCAGTGCCTGATTTCACATTCTTCATTTAAATTATCCCTACCATAAAGAAGTAAATATAGTGTTAAAAACTATTTTTAAAATATGAACATATATATTTATATATATATACAGAACATTTCAAAAGTCAGAAATAAAGTTGATGATGATTATTATGTGGATGATAAATGTTCAAAAACAGTAATGTAACCATAACCAGATTTATTTACTTTACATTTTAGGTTGGAAACTTCTTAACTTTTAGTGTGAAGCAAATTCTACTTACTGAGATCTGAGGATTCGGTCTATCAGAGCAGTTTGTACTTTCAGCATATTTCTTACATACTTTTAATATGAAATTAGCTTAAAAGGGAGATTTTTATATTAATGCAATGATGAATAGTTACGCAATTATTTAAAAGCAAAAATAACAAACTCCTCTGAAAGGGTGGTTGTAGCTTGAACTGGTGATTGTTGTGAATCTGGCAGAATTGATTGATGATTTGGAAGGAATCAATCCCAAGTACTAATGTGATGAAGGAATCAAAGAAAGACGAGCCTTCAACCCACGAAACATGACGTGACATTTGTCTCCAAAAGGATGCTTATGAAAAGTCTTGTTTATGTCAATTATTAACATTTATTACCAATTTTACAATTTTTCTTATGGACTACCGTATACTCTGCATAAAATAACGTTCGCATTGGTCATCAATATTACGCACAGCCACTTATTGGTTACTCAAAAACAAAACTTAACATTTTTAAACTTTTTTCTAAAGGAACATAGCCCACATATTTAAGAAAAAACTGTCTAGATAAAATGTTGATGCAGAAATAAATATGATAAAACATGAAGTTCAGAAAAAAAAAAAAAAATGAAACACTGATTTAAATGAAATTCCATGATTTAAATTTTTGTTTCAATATGTTTTTCAAGTCGCCTATGGAAAATTGTGCTCATCAATTTAAAAAAAAAAAATTAACATGCCTATTAATTTAACACAACAACAAGGATTAATCTCTATAATAATTTGAAATTATCAATAACGACCACTTTTAGCTAAAGAAAACAATATTTTCTATAAAATAGCCATTAACCGATATATATATATTTAATATATATATATATTTATATACTATATAATTATATATATATATACATAATATATATATATATATATATAATATATATATATATATATAATTATATTATTATTAATATACTATACTATTATAATATATAGAATCACATGAACAATAATTTAAATCCTAATTTGATCTGGTTAAGCAAAGGATGACTATATATATTTTATATCTAGATGTTATATAAGTTAACTAATAAGGTATTATGTACTATTGTTTATATATATATATATATATAGTATATATATATATATTTACATAGATATTATATATATATAGAATATATATATATATATTATATACGTATATATATATACTAATAATATATTATACGTATATACTATTATAATATATTAGTATATAATTATATCATATATAATATATTCATATGTATATACATATTTATATATATATAAATACATATAATATAATATATATATATACTTATATGATTATAGTAGTAGTATAGTATTATAGCTATTAGGTTATATATATATATATTCTAAACTTTAACAAAATAAAACAATTATTTATCAATAAATAATATATAATTATATTATAAAAATAAAAGTGTTAAGAATACAGTAAGTAGATAAAAATTATTATAAATGAAATTTAAAAAATATATAATAATTTAATATAATATATATATAATATTATATATAGATACATATGTATAGTATATAGAGATCGAAAATTATGATCTTTAAATGAATAAAAAGACATACATGAATGATACTCTCCTTGGTTTTCATTCTGTATTTATAATTATTATTATATTATGATTGGAACTACATAAGAGACAATGAGTGGAGATTTGAAGTTGGGCTTCAACGCCTCAAATTTATTCAAACTTTCCGGATGTAAAAAAAAACATGCTTAAAATATTTAAGAAATACTAAATTTCTCTTGTGGAAAATATTATATAATTAATTAAAATCGGGAAAAATTACATTGAAATGCATACTGTTAACCAAAAATTGGTGATTCTTAAAAGAATCTAATGTGGAAAAATAATTATAATGTAAAACTGAAAGAAACATTGAATATATTTTGCCAAATGTCTTATTAAATATTATATATAATATATTATATATATATATAATATATATATTATAATATTATTATATATATATATATATATATAATAATATACTACTATATATATTATAGTATATTTTATATATAAAATAATGCGCGAATATAAGGTTCAGAATAAAGGGGGAGAAGTGATTTTAAAAAATAAAAAAAATATTTCTTTCAATTATACCTATAATCTCTTTTTATGGCATGACCATTATGGCATTCTGACGAGCTCGCTTTGCTTCTTCTTCGTTTATTCGTTGTTCGATCAAACACTGCGCTGTTGTGATACCCGAAGGCAAGCCGTTGATAGTTACTATTCGATTACGGGTCCCAGGTGCATAGTTACCCTTCTTTGATATTTGAATTGTAGTCCCGGAAATATGCTGAATTTCAACCAAAGATTTTCCACCAGGCCCCAAGATCGCACCAACTATATGTTCGCCTACCTCTACTTCAACTTTTTTTGACCCATCTGCTCCCCCCTGAGGTAAATCCCCTGGAGATGGACTTTTTCTTAAAGGTGTTCCTAATCCAAATGAATTACTGTTAAGGGGTAAATTACCTCCCATTTCGTTGGACTGTCTACGAAAAGGGTCAAAAGAGGCCTCTGGATTAAATCTATCGACCTGCCGCTGAGGGGACGTTGGGCCAAGACCTTGTCCTAAATTTAAACCTGACGCAACAGTAGTTCCTATGGGACCAAAGGGTCCATTATTCCCGTTACTCATTCCGGGACCATGAAATGACTCTGCATTATTTGCCATACCACTACCTGGACTATTACCAAGTAGAGCAGCTCCCCCTCCCATATTCCCACCGTGTTGACCTTGTTGATGATGACCTTGCAAATTAGGATTAGAAAGACCTAAACCTAATCCAATAATACCGTAATTTATGAGGGTATTGATAGCTTGACAAACATCTGCATTAGACTGATCAGTAAAACCTGAAGCCCTAAGCTGAGACCTAACATGATCCAACAATTGTCCTGTAACCATTGGATTTCCCGCACCCCCACTTGGAAATGCAGAGCTAAGATTTAAAGTGAGATTTACTCCTCCTCCAAGTAAATTACCAAGACCACTCACTGAAAATTAATAAGAATAAAACAATTTAGAAACGGTTATGATTAACAAATAACATAAAACACCTATGATGATTTTTCATTCTCATTTAAGCATAAATGTAAAGAAGCACACCTGCAGATAAGGGGTTGGCAATTCCACCGAAAATTTATTTATTGCCCTTGATTCAGTGAACAGGAGGAATAGCAAAGGTGAATCTGTTGATTTGGATAGCAACGTCCATTAACATCAAACATGAACTAACATAAGGCATGAGGTTCACCTCTGAGATCTCTAATATTTTTTGCTAAAGTATCCATGACGCAGGCATTTTTGCAATTGTCAATATCGTTAAGCTATTAAAATCACAATATATATATAATATCGTATATAATATATATAATAATATAGTATATATATATATTATATATTATATATATATTCAGTATAGTATTATAATTATATATTATATATATATATATATATATATATAGTATATTATATATAGATATATATATATACTATATATATATATAATGATATATATATATATCGGAATGGTGTATTTGATCCATATTTTATGGTTTATGTGTTTTCTTTGTTTTAAAAACCCTTGGCATGGCATAGCTTGTGAAAATCAATGCAGATGGTCTTGTGTGAACCCTCCGACCCGCCAGCACGTGTATGTGCATTTTGTTATGGCATTCGTGCCATTAGCCATTACACATGCATCCTTTCTTTCACCTTCTTTCTTTCCCCTCATTCTTCATAAATTTTCCATTCTTTCAATCCACCCTCTTTATCAAAGACATTATATATATATCCTGTGTGTGGGGAGAAAGAATTGCCGTCACATCGTTGTCCTTGCGTGGTGTAGGAGCCGATCTAAGGGACGTGATCATTGGTTGGCGCCTTACCTTACCATCTATGTCTTGTGCCAGGAATGCTAATGCAGGCTCGAGAGTCGTGATCGCCGTAAACGGCTTCTATCTTTCGGCGAAAACTGTATGAATCTGCATGGTTACATGGAAATGTCAGAGGAATAAATGACGAGGGGAAGAGGAGAGAGTGATGGATGTATTTTAGAAAGGGTAAAATTTGATTTGCTCGCTGTGACTGAAACAAAGATGAAAGGAAAAATGAGTGGGGTGGTGTGATGTGAAATGCGCTTGTGCTGTTGTGGAAATGAATTTGTTTCAAAGATAAAGGAATCATCAACACATATTAATCCCTTTGTGGTACGAACAGTCCTAAAATTTTGCTTTGTGAGGTCCCTAGAAATTATAATGGTTAAATTTAAGGTTTGAAAAGTTCAAGGTATGTGTGGTTGTGACGTATGGTCCATCTGAGGGAACGTTGAAGAGAGTACGATTTTTGGGATAATCTGAATGATGTCTGGATGGGGTGAGTAGGAAGTTTCAGATTGATAGTTTTGGGGGACCTGAATTGTTGGATAGGTGATCAGAAACAGGATGTAAATACAGGTGGTTAGGGGTGGTGAATAACATTAGCACAGTAAGAAAATGCTTTTAAAGCTTGTGAAGAGAGAGGTATGGTGTGTAAGTAATACTTTCTTTAAACACAAGGTATCCATAAGTATACTAGAGTTGTAGGTAGGAATGGTATCGAAGTGAAAAGTATGATTGATTAGTGTTGGTGAAGAAGAGTAGTTGAAGTATGTTGTGGTTAAATCTGGTGATGGTTAGAACTGGGATTATCGGATCATTAATGTTTGTTCCTATGTAAACATTAAGTCAAGTGGGCTTATATATATATATAGGTGATACGAAAGGAAGTAGGTAAATTTAAGAGTGAGAAGTAAGTGAGCAAGCCAATAAGGATAAGTATGTAAGGAGCGCTCGCTAAAAACGGTTGAATGTGGAACAAGTTATACTAGAACAAATCTGGGGCAAATGAAGGAACAATTGTTAGTGTAGTGCAAAGGAAGTATGTGGATATGCCAAAGTAGGAAGTAAGAATGGTTAACAGTGAATGATGGAATGAAGAGGTGAGAAAGCGGTTAAAGGTAAAAAAAAGCGTGGTCGTTAAATGTACGAAAAGCAAATGATGAAGACTCAAAAGAAAGATCTTGGAATTATAGTTATATAAAAAGAAATCTAAAAGGTGTATACGTAGGAGAAAAACAAAGAGAAATGAGTTTGGAAGGAGGATGAAGGGATAAAGGGAATATGGAAGCTCTTCTGGAAGAAGCGCGAAAGTTAAGAATGAGAATAAGGGATTCTGCTTAGAATAATGAAATTAATGAAAATAGTAACTGATGAAAATGGTGTGAGAGGAGTGTGGAAGAACACTTCGCAAATCTGCACAATATTAACAGTAATGAAGAGTTGATTAGTGAATGTGTGTGGGTTGATGGTGCAAGAAGAATAAGTATTTTGGGGATGAGGTATCTAGTAGAGGAGGAGGTAATGGTAGAGTGAAGAAAGTTGAAGATGTAAATCTGCAGGTTAATAAGATGAATACTTGGTGAAATGATGCAAAGAACGGAGCGCGAGAATGGTGATTTTGGTTTGGAAGTTGTTTGTATAATGAAGCGTTTATAGAAGGGTACTATTTCCAAGGGAATTGGAGGAGAGCGGTATATATACCTCTTATATAAGGTAAGGGAGATAAGGGGACTGTAGGTAAATTATAGGGAATAGATTTATTGAATATGTTGTAGGGAAGGTATATGCTGGTATTTTGTCGAGAGTGCGTCGAGTGACTGACAGGAACTGATTGGTGAAGAACAAGGTTACATTTAGAAGTGGTAGAGATGTGTGGACAAAAGTCTGTACATTAAACAAATGATTGGGAAAATGAGAGAAGAGAATAACTTGTATTTAGGTTTATGGATTTTGCAACAGGCGTAATAATAGAGTTATAGGGAAAGGTTTAATGGCAGTGTTAGTGATTATATGTGTTTGGTGGTAGGCTTCTGAGATGAATAAAAAGTATGTAATGACGATAGTGAAGCCGGTGTGTAAAGATAAATGGTGTCAATGGTGATTGGTTGGATAACAGCGGAGTAAGAACAGGGTTGTGTTATTTCTCCTTGTGTTATGTCAATTTTACTGGAGTGGGTTACTGAAAGAGAATTTCTAGGTGGGATGCAGGAATGGTGTTAGATGATGGAGAATGGAGAGGAGTGGTGGGTGCCCTATGTATTGTATGCGGATGATTGTGTTCTGTGGCGTGCGAGTCTGAATAGAGTGTGACGAGGATGGAGGAGAGATTCAGGGGTATGTAAAGGAGGCGGGTTTGCAAGTAAACGTAATAAGAGGTAAAAGGTTTAGATTGTGAGTGAGGACAGTCCTCATGGTGAAGTAGGAAAAATGAAGCTCAGCCTGGAGCAAGTGTGCTGAGTTTTAGAATATTTAGGTGTGTGTTGGATGAAAGGGGAAGGATGAGCAGAGCTGTAGTGGAAGTTGTGAATGCAGCGAGGCTGGGCTGGTTCCATTTAAAAATGTGGGAATATAAAGGAAAGTCTTGAGTGCGCTAGTGTCTTACTGAGGGTATGTTGTACCCTGTGTTATTGTGGTAGTGAAGACTAATGGTCCTGATAAGAGTTATGGATCTAAAGTTCAATTGTTTCAGATGGACAATCTTAGGGCATGCTCGGTGAAAGAATTTAATTGTGATGAAGTGTGAGGAATGAACCTATAGAGAGTTTGTGTGTGAAAGAAAGGGTAAAGTGAAGAATAAATGAAATGTAATGTTGAGATGGGTTTGGTTCAGTGGAAAGGATGACTAAAGTCGTTGTTATAGCGATGTATATGTGGAGAGTGTGTTTGGGAACCGACCGCTGGGAATCCGAAGAAATAGTGGATTGCGTCAGTAACGAATGTCTGAAGGAGAGAATTCATTGGTTTGCAGAGGCGAGAATAAAGGTTGATGATCGGAGAGAATGGCGGGGTTTATGTTATGGGGGCATTGTGTGGGTGGCCACGGCCGCTGGTCGGTGGAGTGAACGCTCTTAACAATTGACATTAACCATAGTGAGGGTCCGTCGCGGTCCGCGACGGACGCTCTAGTGTGGATTTTTCTGTCTGTGACGAAGCTCTTCACTAATTAATGGTATAGAGGGGCGGTAAGGATGGGCTTTCTTTCGACGTTTGTCATGTTCTTCCTACTGCTTTTTCTTTTCCGATGCTTGTAGCGCAGCTTCCTTACCCCAAATTTTGGGGCAAAGAGGAAGTGAAGAAAGAAAAGAAAAGAATATATATATTATATATATATATATATAATTATATAATATATATAATATATATTATATATATATATTATATATATATTATTTATTATAGTATAATATATGAGATATATATAAATATTAATAATATATATGTATAGTCACTTACAATGTTAAATGATTCATCAACCTAAGATTAGGTGATGTGCGTAGCATACCCTTAAGTAAGTAAAAACATGGCGCCGAAAGCGATAAGAAAGCCCTCTCTAGCCGTCCCTTCAAGTGAAAGATGTCGCAGTCAGAATTATCCACCCTAGAGCTTCATTCCATGGGTCATGCCCATAACCCTAACCCCTCACAAAACCCCGCCATTCACGTCTATTATGCACCATTCTTCTCGACTCTGCAAACCACATTCTTTAACTTCAACATTCCTTTACCGACCAATCCCTTTTATTGTTTTTCTCCACCGGTCGATTCTCAGTACACTAAACTAACCTAACCACTCAACCAAGCCAACCATGCAACGCAACCACCAACCACCCCCACTCCACCATATCAAAAAAATCACCACCATATATGAAAACTACGTTACATCCCTAATATCACGAACACATCACCGACTCACCAAAGCGCATACAAAATTTCACATTCCTCTTTCAAAAAGCAGCTAACAAGCCATCTCCAGAGATACAATATTCAAGCACAATCCTAACAAGTAAACTGAATGATCACAACTAAATCAAGACACATCGCAATTCGCTCAGAAAATATACCCACATGCACTCCAACGGCAACACAGATTAACGCTTAAACACCCAAATCATAAACTTAACAAACAAACATTCTTCAAACTTCCAAACCTTCCTCATCAAAAGCATCCAACACACGAAAACACCAAGAATGTGAAAATATACAATGAAAACTCAATCAATCAAAAACACTCACGCTTCATCAAACAACCAACACACAAAACCTCAATCCAACAAACACACGCAAACATTCTCGCAAATCACTTAACAAGAATCTGAGTTTAATTAATTAAAAAGACACAACAGTCAAAATACAGAACAGTGGTTAACATCAACAACCGAGTACCCAAGGCTCAATACTATCCCACCTACTTCAATCTCTATTTTACGGCGACTCCCCACCACACAAACAGATCATGCCAATCATAACACTACCAGCTGACATCCCTCCTATCCCTACATACACCCGAACCTGAAAACCTATACAACAATACATCAACCAACTTCAAACAATAACAGAATGTCAAATGTCCGCCTCACAACAAATCTTCATTACATTAATCACCACCGACCGCCAACTTGGCGACACACATCCCCAAGTCCACCTAAACAACATTGACAAAACTCCAAAAATTCTCAGGGTAACACTTGAGACGCATCTCACATCTTCACAAAACACACAGACAACATAATATCTTCAACAAAGAAACTGAATATATTGAGAACCATTGCTGGCACAGACTTATCAAACAATAAACCAACATCCACCATCATATACAAACAACACTCGCCCGACTCTAAATAACGCTTCTCCAACTTGGCACCCACTACTAGCTAAAAATAAAAATGAAACTCCAAATGACACAAAACAAAGCTCTAAGAATCATAACAGGATGCACATCAACAGCACCAAAGCAACACCTAAAAGAGGAAACCAAAATTCTACACAGACACACCTACCACACCTGGACATAATAGGGTACGATCAATTCTTTTACAAGAACCCAAACACTGCAATACCATGACATTGCACTCTCTAACCCATCCCATCACAGAGTCAAATCACCTCTTCTCACCAGCTTCTATATACAACAAATTCAGAATAGACATTTCACCTCCCAAACAACACCACAGACATTAAACAATCCACAGACACTAAAGAAACTACTCAAAACGCGACGCACCAATACAAATTTTAAACAAAACACCCCAGAATAACACAGATTCACTCTAC
>JABUQX010087325.1:0-2500 GCA_015478945.1 Trachelipus rathkii
TATTACTACTTAGTGAAAACATAATCGAAGCAACGTCTTTCACTTACACAAATCAGTAGAACTATGTCCCATTGATCGTGTCTAATTCGTTTATAGTAAGAGACCCAAAACGAGTATCGATTTTTTGAAATGAGTTTGGAATACTATCACCATCACGCATGCAAACACTCCAAGAATATAATTTGAATCCGTTCTATACTAAATCACAGATATAGTTCAATGATATGAAAAACATGTTCCTTTATCTATCATACACAACAATAAAAAGCGAACAATATAATACATATTCACTGATCCAATTTCTACATAATCTGAAGTGGTCATATTATTAGTAAAGATATATGTGCAGTGAGCGTTAGTTCTGCCGCTTTAACCTCACTGTGCATCATAGACAGAGGTAAATCATTTCCCTTCTTCCTGCAATTAAAGGATCTCTACTCTTTTAGTTCCAGCATGTTAAGTTTTGAAATATATATTTATTAATATATAATTAACTTTGATTCTATTGATTCTTGTCTATGCTGGATACCTTTTGACCAATGTAATTAGGCTTAAATCATCCTGGGATACAAAAAGGTTTATCCTAATTTATACCTAACTTTAGGCCTTATACGCTCGTTAATATTGCATTTGTGCTCTCAATCTTTTTTTAACAAGAAAAAGTGCTTCAGTTGATAAATATATATTTTGACAACGGGGATGATTAAGGCGCGTGAAAATATTTCAGGTCTCCTCCGTGTCTACAAATAAGTTATCCTAAATTTAGACGACGTCAAGCAAGAGTTCAGTATTATTTTACTAACATCAATCTTATTATCAAGCGAGACGATTTTTATTGGTCCCAATGGTATCAGTTCACGTAATTCTATTCTGTAAGGATGGCCATGTAGACTATGGTGTATGGTTTGTATTTACTATCCTCCCGCTTGCATGGATTTGATCAAATGTACATTCAATGATTATATATTTATAAATATACATAGAAAAGGTAAAACCCAGAATTAAATTTTATATAAACTCCTAGTAAATAACCTTTTTTTAGTAACAATCCGATGTTGTAATAAATAAACTAAATTGTAATTGATATAATTTTCATTGCTAATTATTTTAAGAGAACAACGTGATAAGGAAACTGTTAGTCATAGCTTGGTATTTTTTAATAATACAAATATCATTCGTTCGTTGGTCAGTATAGAAGAACTTATTTCTATGTATATTTTTACAATAACTTATTACATGGCTAAAGACCTGATGATAAAGTCACGTAAGTCAACTGAGAACTTAAAAAACGATTGCGCAAGAGTAGTGCAGTTGATGTAGTACTGCATTTGGCTTAAGGTCGGATGGAGGCTTGACTTTACTGATTATTTCTGATTTATTGCCCCTTTTCTAAATATATACGTTTCGTTGAACTGAGAGGAGATGAGTAACTGTGCTTTTTACCATTAAAATACGTTAATTCAACTAATATATTTTACTAAAGTATTTTTAAATTTACTACCAAAGTGGAAATAAAATTTATAACCAAAAAGTATTATTCAATGTTAATAATATTCTTTGTTTCGAGTGTATATAATGATTGATTTATTATGAAGTTTTTTAAGAAACTTTGAATAATTTTATAGGTGTTCATAATATCATAATTATATATTGAGTAATTATTATATATGAATAAATGTTTAATTAAAAACATAATATATGTTTTATATTAATTATAACGTTATATGTGTAAGTGAATGTGCGTTGAGTGGCGTGGGTGTAGTGTGTTGTGTGTATTAGTAAGTAGATTGCTGATGTGTTACTGATTATTTAACAATTCTGTGTGTGTCTAAGTATTGATGTGTGTAAGTTAAATCTTGTAATGTGTGTGATATAATGTAAATCTGTTAATAGTTATGTTAAGTAATATCATTATCTGTTGTGATTGAGAATTAATCATGTTGTGAAGTGTATAGTAATCTGGTGTGTGTGTGTGTGTGATGTTGTGTGTGTGTGTGGTGGTTGTGTGTGTGTGTATGGGTGTGTGCTTGTATGTGTGTGTGTATGGTTGTGTGCTTGTACTGATGTTAAGTGTAGTATGTATGTTGTGCACTATGTACTGTAAGCGTTGCTGATTGTGATGTTGGATACAACTACCTAAGTATGACTGTTGGAGATTCGATCGTGTATCTAAAGTTCTAAATATATAATCAATAGGCTATCATTGCTATATATGTCAATTATATCCATAGTATTTTTCTTAGTTATAAATATAACAATTGAAAATAATAATTAAAAGAATAAAAGTAAAAACTATAAAAGTAATTATAAACAAATCAATATAATAAACTATAATATATGAGAGGAGAGTAAAATAATAAAAATAGATAAAAAAGAATATAAAAGAAAAAAATACTAAGAAGTATAAACATATATATAATATAATAAATGTTATTATAAATATACTGATTTAGCACTAAGTAGTATAACTACATAATGAGTTAAAACAAGTAAAAGCTGA
>JABUQX010087325.1:22500-34179 GCA_015478945.1 Trachelipus rathkii
AAAAACTTGCCGGTAAACGTAAGAAAACTTAAAATAAAAAGAAGCTTATTACAGAAGGTGGAGGTGTATAATTATGTCTATTACCTTTACTTTCTTTTCCGTATATAATTATATTATAGCACCTTATTATTGCTAATTTAACCCAAACAGTGGCATATATTATTGCTCAATTTTAGATGTAATAGAAATATATATTGTAGTGTGATTTACCCTATATTATACAGGCGATTATGAGAAGTGAATATATAATGCCTAGGAACCCTGATACTCTCTCAACAACTATTATCAACAACAAATCTAATCAATTTCATCTCAACACAAATTACTCAAACTCAACTAAACCATCATATCAACAACACAACTTAAGTAACAACTCTCAAATCAATCAACAACTAATATAACAACTAAACTAACTATTATAGCAACAACAACAACAATTCAGTTACGTAACTAGTTCCATCAAATCAAAACCTACTTCATTACTGTCAAATCAGATCTCTCAGGTTATTATAACCCTTTAATCAAACCATTGTAAGTTCTCCAACTCAGCAAACCTTATTGAGTTATTATATTATGAATTCTCAGCTAAGTTATTATATATATTAGAACTCATAGATATAAATTAAATTACTAGAAAGGTAAATCTGCATCATTATATTAAAACTCTGATGATGGTTAACATTTCATGAAAAAGTAATAATACCTAATCCTCAGGAAAAATGCTTATACAAAAATTAGTAGATCTAAAAATGTTTTTCTAAATTCTATACCTATAGGTAAGATATTCGGTTATATACTATATAGTATTATATATATATGCACCAGTATTTACTAAGATATTTGAAGTGACTAAAATATGAGAAGATAATTTTTAACATATATATACTCAAGGAAAGCTATAACCCACATGTAGGGATATAAGTGATAAATAAATTCAGGTGATTATATGACTTATAATAAAGATTTTATAATAATAGTAATACAGTACTATTACTTTAGGAATATATTATGAAACTCGGTTACAAATTCATTATATGTTGACGGTAATAAGAAACAATAGCAGGATTCGAAATATATGTTGACTTTTATTAATCTGATCTCTGCTATATATCGCTCTCATGTAGAATAGACTCTTCCATAAGTTGATCAAGGCATAGGGATTTAGTGACTCCGAGAACATCAAACATATGTATTTTTATTCACCACGAACGTCACATGCTATTATATTTTCTGAAATAAAACAAAAGTATATTAATTGCAGTTGTAGTAAATTTCAATAATTATTTTCCTTGGGGAGGGTAGTGGGATCTACTCCAGTGTATTGTCGAGGGTGAAATTTACTTCTTCTCTGTGTGGACTCTGTAACATTTGAAATGTGCTTCATGGTTTGTGGAGTTTGGCTTTCATTTAGATATGCATGCCATGAAAGGAAGGCATTTTTTGCTAATAATTTAGGACGTGTTTAATTGACAATGTACGTGTATCTGTGCGTTAAAGATTCTGATATTATGAATTAAGAAATCATTTTACAGCATTTAAATTTGCTAAAGGTAGAGAAGATATTGAAGGAAAAAAAGAAACAATAAATCTTGCTCTTCAATACATGTGATATAATTAGAATTCACCTAATTTATTATTTAATTGATAACTTTATTAATATATGATGTATTAGGTTTATATTAATAGATTTTAGATATATGTTTTATATATATAATGTAATTTTTAATTATTATATTAAACTATAATGTATTTAATCATTTCTGTATTACATTGTGTTAATTTATCTTTATTGTAAATTTTACATTAGTAATATTTAATATAGTTTAAAGTTTTAAATTTTGTATTAATTCAAATATAAATTAATATTTTACATAATAGATCATTCTGTAGTTTTATATCACCTTATATATTATTCATAGTATAATTATGAATTCTGTTTTTATTGATAATGTCATTGTGAGTCATGGAGGCTAAGGAAGCGGTCGGGAGGCTAAGGAAGTGGTCGATAAATATTACTTTGATGTGAAACAGCCTTACAGTTATGGAGGCTTTTCAAGGTTCGCTTCAAAGTTTCCTCATATTAAACATAAAATTTAATGTATTATCTGTCAGACTCAATATCATTTGATTTACTTATTATATATCAATAAATAACCTATATACTATATATCTAGTATGAATAAATAAATTTCCGTTACACGATAAAACTCGTTATCCTCACTATACCACTATTATAATTATAATGTATATATAATATGGCAGTTAGATTGACAGTGATTAGAGATAATAAATAATAAAATTCTTATTATTTATACCAATAAGTGTATTATTATTAATTATTATTTATGTATTATACTTAATATACTTATTTATTTTAGTTTGATAAGTATATGTATTATATTTCTTAATTGGTAATTATGTATTATGTGTTATAAATGCTATATAAGATAATTAATGTGTCATAAAAACTTTTAGTTTATGCTTTCAAGTCATCATACGCATGAAATTTAATATAATTGTGAAATTTGTACTAGATATTTTCTCCTCCAATTATTTTGGGTCAGATAATATGTATGTGTTATTTCCTCTCTCTAAGTATAATATAGTAATTTTTTAATTATTTAGGTTAGAATATGTGATGTGTTCTCAATAAGAATATATTATAGATTTTACTAAGAGTTATTATATGTATTATAGATTATTATTAGTGTTTATACTTTAACTCTCTCTCAAATTATTTTATCTGTTTATATATTCTCTGATATAATAATTAAGCTTATTATTATATTTAGTCTATTATGATTTATGAAGATAAATAGTATTACATAAGAATCTATAATAAAAGATATGAATGTCTATTTAGAGTTTATATTATTTCGTATAATATTATGGAATTATTCATATTATTATAATATATTATAGTATTATATTTATATATGACTTATAAGACTTGGTATCTATTATTCTTATTATTATTTAATTATTATTATTATATATAATAATGTAAGTGATTATTCATTATTTATCATATATTATTATTTATGATTAAATATCGATCGTAGATATGAGTTTCGCCTTCTAGGTTGATGGGTGATTACAACTCTCTCTTTCCTGAGTATCATTCTCTAACTTTGTTATACCGTGAAAACAACTCAATGATTTAACATTATAGAATAATAGTATTATGTTAGATGATATACATGGTAAAAAAGAAGAAGGTGATCTTAAACGGCTCACGAGTAATATGATAAATAGAATTACAGGTAAGATAAAGTAGATAGATAGAGGTATGATTAGATTGTAGGTCGATGGGGTTAGGATGGATAGATAGATAGATAGATAGATAGATTAGGAGTAATAAAAAATAATGTGCTCTACATAGCAGGAAGTTTATTTAAAGTAGATACCATCAGAGAATTCCCTAGAGACGGGTTAAAATTATATAATTAACTATATATACTTGAGGATTATATATTATAGTAATGGTCGTATACAAATTAAATAAGGTAAGGGTTCATTATTATATATATAAACAATGAAATAATTATCACAGGAAAATACGGTTTGATCCTATAAGTAGTAATGAATATATATTATATATAAAAATACACGAAAAGAACTATATGATTCTTCATTGGAATCAGGTAATAAATTGCAAAGGTCACATTTTAAAGGAGAATCAACTCATATGTACAAGATATTTCTAATGTCATAAAAGGGAAGTATGGGTAGGTTATTTCTCCCTGTTGCAGAAGTTCTAAAATATGTCTCATGACTATTGATTTTTAGTGACATATATTTAATTAAGGAATTATTACATATTAATGTTTGCTAATCTCTCAGTTTCTTTTACGGATAATAACATGGCGAGTGTTTAGAAGTTAAATTCTACTGTTGGGTTAAAGAATAAATGGTTAAACTTGGGAAAGATCAATTTATTATTTTTATTTTCTGTCTCCAATTTTAACATTTCTATTAACTCTGCCTATATCATCCATGGTTTTTGCGGTAATGGATCTTGGGCTATCTGACCGTAGTGAAAATAACCAAAACATTGATCTCGCATCGGCTTATACAACCCAAATTTTATTTGATAACTCGTGATGAAACATATGATACTGTATGAGAATAGACTGCCTCTCTCTTAAAATGAAGCAAGAGTAAGTGTGACAGTGATACTCACCTCTCTCGCGACTGACCAAGACCTTTGTGGGATAGAAGAAGGGAATGTTCGCACCTTTTGTTCATACTTTATTATAAAAAAGAGGTTGAAAAGTTATGGTGATTTACAACTCTGAGTGTTATCTCAGTCGTTATCTCTCACGCCCAGATAACTTCTTTTGAGTAACAAGAATAGTGATACTATGTTAAATATGAACTGTGTTAGGTACACAGAAAGATCAAGCCTCATTAATGATACTCGCCAATACCATCCAATGGGTAGAACCATTAATGAATATATACCATTTTCGCTTTGAAATAATTATTTTTTAGAGCATCAGAGAGGTCACTCTAATTCTCGCGTTACGTTAACTGATGTGTTCATATAGACTTAAACATACAAAATTTGAATTAGTGATATTAGTTCGAAATATGTATTAAAGATTAGTGTTATATCCTTGTTAATAAAAACTCTGAGTGATATTAACAGATATAGATATAACGTTATTAGTTTAATCATCCTATTTAAAATTAATCTCTATGAGCATGTGAACCTTGATGTAAGAATTAATTAATGAAGTTTTATTTATTTTCCGCGCCTCAGGTTGGTTTCGTAATTGTTGTTACTCACATGTATACAAAATATCGGGAAATAATAATACAATATAACCATCTCTCTAAATGATAATCTATATGCGTTTAATATATACAACGATGGTAAGAGTAATGTAACATAAAAATATTCGGAATATTTGATGCTACATAGAGTTTCATATTACGAATGAAGCGTTAAATAGAGTAGTAAATAAGATGTTTCATATAGATCCTGTGATATATGGTGCCTCATATGTTATTATATTACAGATATATGTAGATACTTAATTCAGATTAATGTAGGTAATATACTAAAATAGCCTCTTTTGATATAATTAAGTGATTCATTTCCTATAAATGGATTCGTAATAAAGTTTATAAGCTTTTCCTTATAATGTTTACACTATAACTACCTTATTGAGTAAGATACTCCAAATCATGATGTCTCAGTTCCTTTTATATAAGAGACGTTACAGAAAGGGTGACAAACCATTACCACGAATTCACTCCAAAATTGGTACCAGCAGTGTATTAAAAGTCACTTATAAGAAAGAAGCTTCGGATAATAATAATTAATAATAATTGTAAAGAGATAAATGATATCTTCTAGTGAGTGATTCAAGTCATGCAGATAGGGGATAATGTTTTATAGATGAAGTGATATTTTTTTGCTATATTCGTTATTATTACGTTAAGAGCTTAATTTCCTACCTTGTGTTTATTTAAATCATAGGAGGTAAAATACATTGGCTCTTAAAAAGCTAAGCCAGAACTATAAGTAATAATCAACTAAATAATTACTCAATAGATATTTATATGGTGTAATGAGTATTATAGGTGTATCGTCCCTCGTTAGTGCTCTGTATAATAAAACTGTCACGTCATAATAGCTGATTTGTATTCAGTAATGAAAATGTAGACTCTCGAATGTACTAAGATTGATACATCTCGAAAAATATGAGCGGCTCAAATGTAGATAATCGAGGATAATTAGATATTAATGTGTTCGCGTGGTACGTGTGATAAATTATATTCTAGATATGAGGTTTAAAGAAGAGTGAAAAAATATAAGTAATTAATAGTGAACCAATTAATATAATAGTAAAAGTGTCAATTTGTATGTGTAGTGAGATAGTGACATACATACTAATGGAGACAGTAAGCATTATGAAGAGTTGTTTCTTTAGATGGTATCAACCTCCTAATATTATTCCTTCATTGAGTAAACCAAATAATAAAAAATAAATTATTATCCTGCTATCTCTTTATTTCGTATTATACAGTGTATAGAAAACTTGTTTATTAATCATTCATTCTAACGTCTTTCCTTCTCATATAATATCGAGTCAAAGCTGTTAATAATCGTTTGTGTTAAATGGAGGAAATGAGTGAAGACAATGCTATGTATCGCAAACCATAATATCGCGATCCAGGTTCCGGCGTGCATATTACGCGGCTGACTGTATCTGCTGTATGTCTTTTATAGCCTATGTCGTCGTGTATAATATATATACAATATATATTTATAATATTAGGATCTATCTATTAGTTTATTACTTATATATATATATTAATATATATTATATAGTTATGTATATATATATATAATCTATACTATATATACATACAGATCAGTGTATATACATACTATATAGATATATTATATATATATATATTATATATATATATATTACTCTATTATAATAAGGACCTATTTAAGTAAACTGTGGTTCTCAAAATAATTTAGTATTGGAAAGGTTGGTAATAATTTTTTATTTTAGGTAAAGAAAAATTAAAAATTTGATAATTTGCTATAAAAAGAACTTACTTTTTTTATTTTTTGAGCTTCAAATTGATTTATTTTTAAATTCATTTTATTTAATTTTTTAGTTTATTTCGACACAGTAAATATTTACTATTGTGTGCTCAATAAGTGTTGTATTATATATATTATATTATATAGTAATAATTATATATATATATATATATTAACAAATTAATATTATATACTAATGATATATATATATTATATATATTATATATAGTATACCTCTTATATATCGTAATAATTTTACAATATTATACTAATATATACCACTTTAATATTATATTATATATAGTAGTATAACTATTATTATATATACATGTATATATATATATTTATATAATCATATATAATATAATATATTTAATTACTATTATAATTATTATTATATATATAATATATCTATATATAGATATATATATATAATTATATATAGATGAGATTTTTTAATGCTCACAGTATGTAACTAGAGAACGCGGCAGGTCCTACAGTAAAACAAATTATGTATTATTGGAATCAGGCCTCGAAAATTCTAAGGAGGGATAACTTTTTTTTTTTTTTTTTTTTTTTTTTTTTTTTTTTTTTTTTTTTTTGCTTTTCTTCGAAATTTTTTTAAAAAATTTTTTCCTCCCATTTAGGGGGCTCGAGCCGACGGGGACAGAGGGGGGACGTTTCATACCCCGGAGGATGGGTCGGAGAACCCCCGCGACACCCAAAGACCAAAGAGCGGGGTTCCGGCAGACCATCCCCGGAGGGGGATTAGTCCCCCCCGATCGTTCCACCGAGTGTTTTTTTATGAGGCGAGAGGACCCCTGACTCCTGCCATTTTGCGTCTTCTATGGTTTTAGACCTTATAAGTTTAAAAAAAGAATCAACTTATAACTTTCCAAAAACAACTTTGGTATTACTTTAAACTAAAGGCAATACATAGGGTAAACCGCAAGATGGCACGGGAGTCTGGGGGTCTCTCGCCTCCCGGTGGACCACGGGGGGACTAATCCCCCCCTCCGGGGATGGTTTCCTCGGAACCTCTCGCCAGGTCTTTGGGGTTATGGTCACGGGGATCTCCAACTCCGACTATCCCTCCGGGGTATGAACGTCCCCCCCTCGTCCCCCGTCAGCTCAGCCCCCTAAATGGGGGGGGGAAATAATTTTAAAAATATTTTCGATGGAATACAGCTCAAATAACAAAAAAAAAAAAAAAAAAATACATCAAAAAAAACAAAAAAAAGTTAATAACACCTTAAAATTTTCCACTGATTCCAAATATATAATTTGTTTTACTGTTCACGGGAGGCTGGCCACCACTAGGTCCCATAGTACATTACTGTGAGCATTTAAAAAAAATTCTGACCTTTATGATATATATATATATATATATAATAGTATATATAATATATATATCCACTCTATATTATATATATTGTAAAGATAGTAACAGATTAACATACTTATATATTATATAACATTTATCTGTTTAATTATATTATATATATATATACGTATATATATATATATACAATATATAGATATATTACTAACAGTGTTATTATAAGGGTGCTTCTAATTAGTTCATTCATATATGCCTTTCAGCCTGAATGCACTAGAAAAACAAAAAAATATGTTCTTTTACCATTTCGTTAATGATTATTGGCAAAAGTTTTCATCCTGATACTATTCGGTTCTCGACTTACTTTTTTATACATGTTTATTAAAAAATCCAATAATCAGAATAATTGATTTCTCAAAAACTTAATTAAAAACGTCCGAAAATTATAAAATAATTGCTGATAAAAATAGCAAATAGAAATACAATTACTAAGAATACCTAATTTCATAAAATATAATAATACTCTATAGTTTTTAAGGATGAATCAAAATTCCTAAGAATGCCCATTTAATAATATATAATAATAATAATAATAATTAATTAAAATAATAAATAATTCATAATGATTTTATTGATAATAGAAATATGCATTTTTCTTTACAAATATTAGTAGACGAGTATTCTCACTAGCTGCTTCACTATTATTATTATTATTATATTATTATTATATTTTATTATTATTATTATTATGTATTATTATTATTATATTATTATTATTATTATTATTATATAGATTTCATGTTAATTATTATTTATTGTTATTTCTTAAATTATTATAAGATTCTTGCTATTCATGTAAGACGATTACGACTCATACAATCTTCCATTATCACTCCTGTCATTCATCATCATCATCAAAGTCATTCATCTGAATATTATTTATTATTATTAATTATTATTATTATTATTATTATATTATTCTTATTATTATTATAAATTAATTATTATATTAATTATTATTTTATTTATTTTTTATTAATTATTTTATTAATATTATTATAATTATTATTTATTATTATTATTATTATTACTTATTATTATATTATTATTATATTTAATTATTAATTATTATTATTATTAATTATATTATTATTATTATTTCAGATTATTGATTATATTATTATTATTATATATTATTATATATTATGTATTATATTATGATTTATTATTATTATTATTATTGATTAATTATTACTATAATACTTATTATTATTATTATTTTATTATTATATTATTATTATATATTATTATTATTATTATTTTATTATTATTATTATTAGTTATTATTATTATTCCATTATTATTATTATTATTATTACATTATTATTAATTATATATATTATTAATTAGTTACATAACTCTACATGTCATAAAATAAAGTATTGAACAAAAAAAATTTAAGTCAAATATTCAATCAAAATATTTCTCAGTCAGTATCGGTGATCTCCTATGCTGGAAGGACGGTGGTTTTGAAAAATTACTCTTTCCGGTGGTCGTGTTTCTCAGTTCTATTTTCATGTGATACGCGATTGTAGACTAAATTAAATGCGCTTGGCGACATTTATTAAATTATATAAGAAAACACATATTATAATTATCAAATATGATTTCCTTAAAAGGATAATGACTATATGGGGCATATAATATATATATATTATATTATATATTAATATATATATTATATATATTATATATATATATATATGAGGTATATAATAATATAATATATATATATTATATATAATAGATATATAATAGTATATATATAAACTATTAATATGATATAAATATGTATAATATATGAATTATATATATACTCATAATAACGTATACCTACTTATATATATAATATACTATATATATATATATATATATATATATATTATATATAATATTATATATATATATATACTATATATATAAATATATCATTATATAATATATATATAATAATATATATAATAATATATACATTAATATATATATATTTTTAATATATATATATATATATATATTATTATTATATATATATTATAATATATATATATATATATATATGACTCATATATATATAGTATAAATACATATCATAAATAATATATATTATATATATATTATATATTATTATATTATATATAATATATATATTTATATAATTCGGTATATAACTATAGTAATTTATATATACGTATATATATATATATATATTATATAATTATATATATATTATATATATATATATATTAGGTTAATATATAATATATAATATAGTATATATAGTGTATATATATATATAGAATATATATATATATATATATTCATTCAACTAAAGATATAGATACATTACATATATTCTAAAGATATATATACTATATTAATACTTCATATTATAATATATATATACTATAATATTCAGTGGACTAACTATATAGTATATATATATTATATACATTATTTACATATATATATATATATATATATAGTATATATATATATAATATAATATATATATATAATATACTCGCTATATTCATAATTTATATTACTAAGAAGTAAATATATTATATATATATATATATATTATATATTAGTAGTATATATACTATAGATATATACTATAGTATAATATTTATTTTATATTATACTCTATAGCTAGTTACATATAATTATATATTGTCGTATCATATATTATATATATATATATAATGTTTTCTAATATATATATAATAGCTATAATATATATTATAAATATTATAAATTACGTACTATATATACATATATATATATATAATGCACACATATATATATAATATATATATATATTATATATAAAAAATATTATATATATAATATAATATATATATATATATTATAATATATACTATAACCTTATAACGTATACATAGTATAATATAATATATATATAATATATTACTACTATAAATATCTATATATTTTATATATATATATTATCTCAATATATATATATATATATATATATATATATATAATATATATTAATATATAATATATATAATATTATTATTATTGGTATTATATATATGTATATATTTATATATATATAATCTATTTTTATTATTAATATATAGTATATAATACTATATATACTATAAGTATTATATATATTAATAATAATATATAAGTGTGTAATGAAAGATAATTATAATTATATATCTCTACTTATTCATTATATATATATATATTATATTATATTATTAATATAACATTATATATATATATATATATATATTATAATGGATATATATATATATATAATATTACACGAAATATATATATATATATATAATAAAATATATTACTAATTACTTATATAAGGGATTTGATTATTTGATCCCTTGAGGTAGTTAAATCCAATTCTAAGTTATTTTTATAAAGAAAATTTAATAAGATTCACATTCTCATATACAAGTTTAAATTTAAACTAATAATCTTTCCTAGCTTCGTAGTCATATGATTCGACTTACATTCAGTCTTCCTCGACTGGAATAATCTCTTATTTCCAACCACTAAACCCTTTTGGTCCAATCAGAGAATTGAGACTAAAATTTTTAACTTCTACCCAAGGTGATTAATCGAGTATTAATTATACAAATAGAGACGACTCGTCTTTTTATGGACAGACTTACCTCACAGAATTTATGGTTTAGGTATCGTATATCTCTCCTCC
>JABUQX010087326.1:0-10000 GCA_015478945.1 Trachelipus rathkii
AATGAGAGAATAAATGAATGTACATTGAGATGGTTTGGTCATGTGGAAAGGATGGATGATAGTCGGTTGGTTAAGCGATTGTATAGTGGTGAGTGTTTTGGTAATCAACCGGCTGAGAAGGAGACTGATGAAACAGTTTGAGTCAGTACAGAAATGCTTTTGAGAGAGGAATGCGAGTTTGGAAGAGGCGAGAAGAAAAGAGCATAATAGGAATGAATGGCGGGATTTTGTGAGGGGGTATGGTTGTGGTCCACCTGGGCCAAAAGATGAACCCTTCATTGACGAGATTCATTAGTGAGGGTTCATTGCGGTCCCGTGAAGCTCTAGGGTGGATTTTTCTGACTTCGACGAGTCCTCACCAAAAGGTATAAATTTGCGGTAAGGCTGGGATTTCTTTTCGTCTTGCATCATATTCTTCTACTACTTTTCTGTTTCCAGTTCATGTGTTGCACCTTACTCCCAGTCTTGGGTAGAGAAGGTGGATGATGATGACACTTGTTCTTGTTGCTCACTATCCAACATAACTTCACACCGAGGATTATCCTCACTAACAACTATAGCCTCACTCTTATCTACGTTTACTTTCAAACCCCTCCTTTAACACACACTGCCAAATCCCACTACCAATCCTCTCAAACTCTTTTGAGATTCGCCAAATAAACCCAAATCATCCGCATTTAATAGGTAGGGCACCCTCCACTCTCTTCCATTCTAAATCATTCTAACACCTTACCCTGCCACTCCCACCTCTACTAATTCTTTCATAACTCCACCCATATACAAATTGAATAACCAAGTAGACTTAACACATCCCTGCCTCACTCAGCTATTAATAGTAAACCAATCACTTTCAACTCCATTTACTCTTACACACGTTTCACTATCGTCATAAATACTTTTGATTCCATTCAGAAGCCTCCATCAGCACCATATATCACTAACAACTGCCATAGAGCTTCCCTATTATTCCTATCATACGGCGGTTGCAGATCCATAAAACCTAAGTACAATTTATTCTTTTCTCATTTTCTCAATCATTTGTTTCAATGTAAAGATTTGATCCACACATCCTCTACCACTTCTAAACGCACCTTGCTCTTCTTCACCAATCAGTCCTTCAGTCACTCAACGCATTCTTCCAAAATACTAGCATATATCTTCTTCCCTACAACACTCAATAAACTAATTCCCCTATAATTCCTACAGCTACCCTTGTCCTTTTTACCCTTATATTATTGCTCTTCAATCCCTCGGAACTATACCCCCCATAAACACTTTGTTGCACAACTTCCAAATCCACTCAATAACCATCTCGCTTCCGTTCTTGATCATTTCACGTGACTTCATCTATACCTGCAGATTTACCATTCTTCAACTTTCTCATAATGGCCTCATCCCCAAAATACCTATTCCTTCTTGCACCAACAAACCCACACACATTCACTATCACCTCTTCATTACTGCTAATGTTATGCATATTTTCGAAGTGTTCCCTCCACACTCTCCTCACATTCCATTTCCTCGGTTGCTAAAGCACCATCCCTATTTAATATTCTAAGCAGATTCTCCTTATTCTCATTCTTAACCTTTCTCGCTTCCTTCCAAAAGAGCTTCCTATTCCCTTGTAAATCCCCATTCAATCTCCTTCCAAACTGTTCATTTACCTCTTTTTTCCTCCTGCGTATGCATCTTTTAGTTTTCCTTTTTTCAGAGTCCTTATACAATTTCAAACATCTTTCCTTTGAAACCTCATCATTGGTTTTTAGTACATTTAACCACGCTTCTTTTTTACTTTTAACCGCTTTCATCACCTCTTCATTTCACCACTCATTGTTAACATTCTTACTTCCTACTTAGCACATCCACATACTTCCGTTGTGCTATTAACAACTGCTTCCTTCATTTACTTTCAGATTTTTTCAGTTTCAACTTGTTCTCTTTCAACTGATTTATTTTTCAAGAGCTCTTAATTACTTATCCTTTACCTTGTTCACTTAACTTCTCTCTCTTAATTCTACCCACTTCCTTCCTTATCACCTTCTTCTTCATCCAAGCCCCCACTAACTTAATTTTACATAAAACAACATAATATCCGATAATCCCATTCCTAACCCCCTCACTGATTTAACATCCAACACATACTTCAACATCTCCTTCTTCCCCTACACAAAATCAATCATACTGTTCATTTCTATTCCCTCTCTACCTTCACCAACTTTAGTATACTTATAAATACTCTTGTGTTTAAAGAAAGTTTAACATACACATATACCTCTCTTCTCACAGAAATCGATCACCTTCCTACCATTCTCATTTTCTCCCGACACCCCGAAACCACCTGTTAATACCATCCCATTTTTGATCACCTATCCAACCATTTAGCTCACCCAACACAATCAATCTGAAGCTCCTACTCAACCAATCCAAAACATCATTCAAGTTATCCCAGAAAATCACACCCTCTTCAACATTACCCTCAGATGGACCATATGTCACAACAAACATACCATGGCTTTGTACTAAAGGTCACTCATCTGAATTACAACTCCTTCTCTCCCCCTCTTATTCCTTTCCACACCAGCAGATACACATTTCCCACCACACTACTGATTTTCACCGTTTCCTTTCAGCTTTGTTTCAGTGACGGCAAGCAAATAAAATTTGCCCTTTCTACTCTAAACATATCCATCACCTCTCTCCTCAACATTTATTCTTCTGACATTCCATGTACAAAAACGATTCATTACATTTTCGCTTAAAGTTAGAAGGGCGCTTTCGGCGATCACAACCTTCTCCGAGGCAAGCATTAATTAACATTCCTGGCAAAAGATGAGTGGTAGTTGGCAGCCAACCCAACTACCACTGTCCCTTTAATCGCCTTCTATGACACACAGAGCATACGTTGTGGGCCATTCTTTCTCCCCCCACACACACGGATATAAGGGATAGGGATGTCTTGAAGAGGAGTGTGGTTATAACTATGTGTATATGTTATGGGAATATATGGTGCTGTCTATAAGATGTTGTCTAGAGGATGTTTGTGGATATATGAATACGAAGCGCAAGAGAGAAAGACAAACCATTAGGTACTGGAATGTCATGGGAGACCCCACACCATAAGCCAAATGGGAGGTAATTTCATCGCTGTGAGTGTTCTACTCTACCTCCATATATATACCTATATATATATATATATATATATATATATATATATATATATATATATATATATATATATATATATATATATATATATATATATATATATATATATATATATATATATATATATATATATATACTCGGTATATATATATATATATATATATATATATATATATATATATATATATATATATATTTTTTTATAGAAAAAAATATATATTTTACTTATATATCTTTTATATATATATATATATATATATATATATAAAAACATATATATATATATATATATATATATATATATATATATATATATATATATATATATATATATATATATATATATATATATATATATATATATATATATATATATATATATATATATATATATATATATATGATTTTCATAGAGAAATGATAATTTCATGCTTATGGTCTTAGGTAGCTAAATCTAAATCGGGTAAGTAGCTATTTCTAAAGGTAGCTACAGAAACAGTTTGAATATATTATAGTTAAAAGTAGAAAAATTTATATTCATTACATTTTTTTTAATTTATTTGCATTTTATTCAATTGGTATTTAATTATAAGAGAAAAAATTAGAAAGACATTATACTATAATAACCTAAAAAATTATTTTTAAACAGAGGTGCTAGAAGATTTACAAATTCCACCATATAATCCAAAAGAATCTTTAAAGCATGAATCCCTACAAGAATCGTTGGCAACCTCAAAACCAGAAACCCCAGAAAAGTCGGAAACAAAGAAAAATGTGAGATTTTTTTTAGTTTTCTTTCATTTGATTTACCATCGTATATCCTTGGTACCATTTCCAAAAGCACGAATGTGCAAAGTTTATAGTACTGATGAAAGTGGTTCTTAAATGGTCGCATGCTAATATAAAATTCAAAATACTTCGCCAAAGAACATGCTTTCGGCATTGAACAATTTTGAAGGTCAAAGCTGTTGGCAGTGCCACATAAGTTAAAAAAAAATCAGCTAACTTGTACATTCGTTATTTTGGTATTGTACCAATGATATTTACTGTATAATTTGGGCCAAATTATATAATTATTTTATTTGCTGAACTATTTTAACATATATAAAAATATTCGAATATGATATATCACACAGACAAATTCGGTGAAAAGCAATCTAATTATATCTATTTGAAAAAAGAAAATAATTTGTATGTTATTTATTTAAAAAGAAAATGTCTTTCAAGAAAATCAAAGTATTGTTCGGACATCTCTTCTGTGCAAATTCATTATATTTCATATTGAGATTAATGAGTCTGATATATAGTATATATATACATATATATAATAATATATATAGTATAGAATGAGGTATTATACCCTTAGGCTCAGCTATCGTGATCGGTATATAATTTATACTAATTGACCTACTATATATGTATTCAATACTATCCCTAGTAATATCATATATAGATATAGTATTAACCTATATTACTACCTATATAGTATATTATATAACTTAAGAGATGAGGAAGCCCTCTGGCAATCTTTTATTAGTGTTTGACTGACTGTCACTCCGACCTCATTTTATCATATAATATGTAACAAATTAAAAACATTGTTGTTTACGAACACTTTTATTTTAATTGAAGAAATCATATATTTAAAAGAGAACCATAATATATATCCGACACGCGAAAACCTCTTCAGGCAGGGACTGGATTTCTTTATTGATCATTCGATCAGTTAAAGTGTGTTTAGTTTGTTGGTCTGCTATTTTCTTCAGGGTGTTGTTGAAATATTTTGATGTTTTGTAGATATTCATTTTGGATATAAATCCTATCTTCAACATTCAGCGGGAGTGCTTATTGTGCTTTTACTCATTTATCGAAACAATGCAAAGGATTCCATTGATTTTGGCGATGGTTCGTGTGATTGATATTTCTGATCATGCTTTATTTGTTGGATAAAATTGATAGAGTGGCCGTGTGTTAAGACCTTATGACTTGTTTAAACGCTGAATTATGCTGTCCATTGGTGCATGGGTCATCTGTAAAGTGTGATTTTTTCTTCTTTGCAAATCTATTGGCCTTCCCGTTGAATATATTGTTTATAAACTATTGTTTAATAAAAGGTGGTAGGTAGAAATATGATAAAAATTCTATGTTAGTGTCAAGCTATAGCATATCTAGTATGGGAGACAGTGTGGGTCCCTATACTCACGCATGATTTTGCGATGGTTTGTAATATTTGCCATTGAAATGAAAGAAGTTATGTGTTGTCTCGAGATAGTATAATGAGCTGTTGTAATATATGCAAGACTGGTCAGTAAGGCCAGTCTCTCAATTATAACATAACTTTTCATCTCATTATTTTAATGGCAATATTAGACAAACAAACTTTTCGGGCCTGAGTCTCTGGGATCCCACTAGTCTCCCTACTATCAGTAAACATATAATAATGAACCGATAGTAACAGGAATTTTATCATAATTTTATCCCCACCCCTTTACTTAAAGCAATAGTTTATCGATTAGATTAGAGTGTAGATGAAAACATTTGTTGATGATCCTCCCACTCGATAAGTAACCGAACCTAAAATGAGTGTTAAAAACTATATCTAGACTCTTATCATACGCTTTATTCAGTTCAGTAATAACCGATTAGACAATGTCTTCCAGCAACTCTGATCCACCTTTCCTCGTAACTTAATCAGGATGGATAACAATGTACTTGCGAATTTAACTATGTAATAGAAAAACGGCTTCAACATCCGCGACCAAACTATAGACATATGGCATCTACATTACAATCTTCTTACAAACAACAAATGAATAATAAGCTGATTCTGTATCGATCTCTATTTGTCTCCGATGCCGTTTCGATATTATGCTCTCCCCTCTTCATAGTATACAAGAAATAAATACATCAAATACTTATTTCAATATTCACTTTACTATCCTGAAGTTTTTCAATGCACAAATAGCATTTAATACAAGCGAAAAAGAGGTATGTCATACGTCGTTCACCTATTCCAGTCCCCGAAAAAAGCGAAACCGCCTTTTTATAACCTTAATTCCTGAGCAATTACATATAATCGTTAAAAACAAATATTACACCAAAAATATTACCCTAAACTAAAATAGATCATGCCGGAATTAAATAAAAACATTTCCAATACGCACCAAAACGCAAAAGAAAAATCTCCGTAGAAACACACAAAAGGCTGTAATATACAGATCCTATGCAAATTAACTTGCGAATTAAACAATTATAAGGTGAAACCATAAGATTTAGCAAAGAAGAGAAATCAACATACAGATGACCTGCACATGGACATGTCATAAATTCATGCATTATATACAAAGTATAGGCGTAACATACAGCAATTATTAAATTTCAACATATTATAAAGTAGATGACAACTCTAGTTACATCAGCTATAACCTAACCGTTGTGTCGAATACTTAATATTGTAATACTTATATTACAGAGAAATAAGTGTACTGAATGTGGTAACTAGAAGTATATAGATAAGTATTAATAGAAAAGTTTTAGAGTATTATGGAAAAAACAGATTGGAGAAGAAAAATTTGGTTTTAGGGATGGTAGGTATTTAACTTGATAATGATAACAAAATAAAAACAACAAAAAAACTCAAAAGTGAAGAAAGGATGTTTTTGTATGGTTTCTTAATATGGAAAAAGCATATGACAGATCTTAAAGAGGTAAGTTGTAGAGAATTATGGAAAATTATTGAGTACTTGGTATGTTGTTAATTAAATGCGATCAAAGCAAATTTTAGGAACAGGTAGCATGCGTTAGGATTATGGGTTGAGAAGGGAAATTTTTTAAAGTAGGAATAGGTCACAGACAGGGCTACTTTATTTCTTTATTTCTCCGTGGTTGTTCACTATCCAAATAGAAAGTGTAGTTATGAATATTGTTAGAATTGACATTAATGAGGTATTAATAGTAGAACTGATATTAATAGTACAATTGACATTAAATGAAAGGAGTCTGTTTGAGAGATCAACGTTTTATTTGCTGACAATACGGTGTTGGTGACTGATTCAAAAGAAAAACTGTGTAATTTGGTGTCTAAGATGTCTATTGTTTGCTGACGATACCGTGTTGGTAACTGATTCGAAAGAAAAACTGTAATTTGGTGTCTGAGTTTCAAAGAATGTGCCATGGTAAGGGATTGAAATTTAATCCTGGTAAAAGTAAAGTTATAGAAATTATTTCCAATCTCAAAGAAGACGAATGTCAACCTGAGTTAGATAATATAAAAGTGAGAAGGGGAAACCTAACAGAAACTACAGTTTTTAGAAACTTATATTGGGGCATTCGGAGAGATAAAAAGGAAGATTGACCATAGGGTTGCGGAGGGTGAAAGAATTAAATTTTTTAGAGAAATATGGAAAAGAGAAATCTATCTTGAAAGGTAAAAAAAACTTCATTTTATTTATATTTGTTCCAATTATTCTATATAGATGCGAGATGTTGTCATTAAATTCTAAAATTAAGAAAGGGTTGAGGTTTTGGAAATGAAATGCTTACGAGATATTTGTAGGATAAAGAGAAGAAACAGTATTAGAAATGTAAAGATAAGAGTCATGTCCTGCACGATAGTGTTTAGTGGAAAAGCAAATCAAGGAGCACTGAAATAATAATATGAGTACGAGCTTAGAATAAATGATAAGAGAATGGCTAAGAAGGTTTTTATTTTTAAAGTGTTTGAAATAGAGGAAGGGGTAAACCCAAACGGAGGTGGATTGATGGAGTAAATAGGAGCTATGAATAACAAAGGGAATTAAAATGAATGAAAGTAATAGATTCACGCATGATAGAATCACTTGAAGAAAAGTATTATAAAATGAGAAGTTCCGTTAAGGAATTCAATTAATTGAACAATATAAATACATAAACCAACCGGAAGATTAAGACTACCTGAACATTCCGGATGATATACATATATATATATATATATATATATAATATATATATATATATATATATATTAATATATATATATATATAATATATATATATATATATATTTATATATATTATATTATATATATTATAATATATATATATTATATATATATATATATATATATATTATATTATATATATATATTTATATATATATATAATATATATATATATATATTCAAGATTTGTATTAAGATTAATTTCAATTTTTTCTTCAAATACGATTATATCGAATAGTTATATATATATATTTTATATATTTTTTATGGACAGAAATCCCTAGGCTCAAAGGTGATAGGGATATGGCGGACTCCCTGCGCTGCACGTCCAGTTGATGTCTGACGCGCGATGGAATTAGTTATGAATTGTCCTAGATCTAATCTACGCGAACTGTACACCTCATGAGCAGTATTTCGTGCAGCAGCGAAGTCTATTGATCGCGGCATCTTTGGCTTGACCGGACATGATAGTAGATGACCTCGCGATCGTCGTCACGAGCGTGCGGTAGATCAAGGAATGGATTTGCTCTCGGGGCACATGATAGCAGTTCAGATTTATGGATATGAGCAACGAGATCGATCCTTCTTTCCGATCAGGGTCTCAGTAGCGTGATGTCATCGGACTAAAAATGTGAAGTTGCATGATTGTACCGGTTTGACGAGGACGTTGTGCGCGTGGACATGCAGAGGAGCTAGGTAGTGATGTAACGTACTTGGATCGATCTCAGGTTGGCCTATGTCCACATCACCACGTATAGGAGACAGCACATTGTGGTTTATCTGCAGGTTTCATGTTACTGTGCGTAGTATTAATCATCTGGCTGGCTTTCATCTATTATCTTTCGCAGCACTGATCCATCCGCGAGAGTGGCCCCGCAGGATGTTATCAATGGTGTTGAGATAACTTCTCAGCGCCCGAAGACACCTGGTGATCTGAGATGTCATGCCGATCTAAAGTCGTTCAGTTGTGTGTGAACATCGCCACGAGGCTCTAGCAGCAGATTGCACTGTCACCCGGGCGTAGCGATGACTACCTCAAAAGGCCTGGATCGAGCATTGTCCTCTGCCGTCCGATTTGCTTGTAGTGTTCTCGTTCCCCAGATCGTACGCGCATCGCGGCGCTTCAATGATAGGTCTTTAATAAGGTCAAGATTGTTCGAAACTCGTTAACGAAGTGTCTTTGTAAGTATTGATCGGATGTGGCGAGATTCATCCAGCCACTGTCTGCCCAATCGTACAACGACGATGCACGACTCGCGCATGTAATGAACGGTCGGTGGATGGCTCCGGCTCTGTGTCCTCGACTCCTCTGACAGGACGTGGAGCCGGACGACGGCGTTATATTATGCTGGTCATTGTATCTGGCGGGTTGATGAAACTGGGAACATAGAGTCGAGCGAGCAGTACCGTATGCATTTTGACTAGCTATTTCGTAGATCATGGCAGTGCAAATGGCGAGGCGATTCCATCCTCTCGAGCACGGGAGCGTGGTCCGCTTCCTATTCGCCAGTTCGTGAGTCCTTATGAGAATTGTGTGGGACGCATCCAGTGATTGGACCGGTAGTTAAGGCGAGCGCACGATACAGTGTAAGGAGTATGGAGATGATTGGAGATCGCGAACTGTGCGGATCTATGACTTTGCTGTAGGCATGCGCAGTTTCGCACCATGGCTCCCTCGGTAACTTAGACGTGGGCCTATTCTGTGTCAGTTGCTCGATGAGCGTTAGTCGGAAGAGACATTGTAGATTATCAGCGTGCCCGTCTTATGGGCATTGATCGTAGACATATTTACGAGGTGTGCTTGTTTCGGGGGCATGGCGAATATGGGTTATGTATGACTGCCAACAGCCGGCGAG
>JABUQX010087326.1:20000-25683 GCA_015478945.1 Trachelipus rathkii
AAAAACAGTAACAGTTTTTCGACGCCATTGCCAGAGCACAAGTAAAGGTAATTTTTTTTTGTCTATTTATTGACCTTTTTTACGGTACTCGTTACCCAAAAAAAATAGTACAGGGTATCTCTATGGAACATAAATAGATTTTCTAGTTTAGGCATTTGTTAATTTAGGTTATATATATATATATATATATATATATATTTTATATATATATATATATATATATATATATATATATATATATATATATATATATATATATATAATATATATATATATATATATATATTTATATATAATTTGGTTTTTATAATGAATAATAAAACCAATGCTCTAAACATGATGTAATTAAAAAATTTTTCTTAAAATAGTTTTCTTTATTAAATCCTCGAAAATTAAAATAGTAAAACAAGTAGACAAATTACAGGAATGGAATCTCTTCAAAATTAACAAAGATCAGTGGTTCAGCAAAAAATTACAAATCAACGTTTCGGGAAATATATCATTCCCATCATCAGGATATCAAAGTTTTATTTTTATCAAAATTTATAAAAACAGCACATTCGTTAATGCGAAAAAATAGTATCCAAAAAAGGTTATGGTATCAGTTGAATACATTATTTAAATTATGAGAGCTGCAATTTGTAAGGACCGCTATCACTGTTGAGAGAGGGTTTAAGACTGGATATATAGAGTGATTCTAGAATCTTTAAATCAGTAAATTGGTTGGTTTGTGTCAGTATCTTGAAATGTTGTATATTTATAGGGTGATTTTTATTATGGCTATGGTTTCTGATACTAGATGCGGGAGGGTTGGTGAAAAGTGAACCTGTTCTAGCTGAGCAGCCTCTATGCTCGTCCATCCTGACGGTGAGTTGGCGTTGAGTACTACCAACATAGGTGTCTTGACAGTCACCACAATGAATATTTCTATACGACGGACGAGCGCAGAGGAGCAGGTAGGGGGTCTTTATGATTTAGAAGGGAACCTATGGAGTAGTTAGGTGTAAAAAGAAAAATAGGTTTTAGTTGAGGATAAGAATTTGATAGAAGTTTTGTGATTTCTTGTTTAATTTTAGTAAAATAATGATAAAAAAAAGGTATTTTAATATAAAAAGGTTGTTTAGAAGGTAGCATTGGGGTTCAATTGGTGAATATATTTTATTAAGAAGTTTATGACACCTATGTTGGCAGTACTCAACGCCAACTCACCGTTAGGATGGACGAGCATAGAGGCTGCTCAGCTAGAACAGGTTCACTTTTCACCAACCCTCCCGCATCTAGTATCAGAAACCATAGCCATAATAAAAATCACCCTATAAATATACAACATTTCAAGATACTGACACAAACCAACCAATTTACTGATTTAAAGATTCTAGAATCACTCTATATATCCAGTCTTAAACCCTCTCTCAACAGTGATAGCGGTCCTTACAAATTGCAGCTCTTATAATTTAAATAATGTATTCAACTGATACCATAACCTTTTTTGGATACTATTTTTTCGCATTAACGAATGTGCTGTTTTTATAAATTTGATAGAAAATGAACTTTGAATATCCTGATGATTGGGAATGATATTTTCCCGCAACGTTGATTTTGTAATTTTTTGCTGACACCACTGGATCTTTGTTTATTTTTGAAGAGATTCTTCATGTAATTTGTTCTACTTGTTTTCCTATCTTTAATTTGTTTGAGGGATTTAATAAGAAAACTATTTTAGGAAAAAAAAATAAAATATACATCATGTTTAGAGCATTGGTTTTATTATTCATCTATATATATTTATATATATATATATATATATTTATATATATATAATATATATATGTATTATATATATATATATATATATATATATATTATATATATTATATATATACATATATATTATATTATTTGTAAAGGTATTACACGGCAAAGTAGGGGCTCGAGCCGACGGGGAACAGAGGGGGGGACGTTTTCCATACCCCGTAGGGGAGGGGCGGAGGAACCCCCGAGTACACGCCAAATACCAAAGAGCGAGGTTCCGGAGACCCTCTCCTGGAGGGGGAAAACAGTTCCTAACCCTGTCGTTCCCCGGACAGGCCGAGAGACCCCGACTCCTGCCATCTCTGCGGTTTACCCTTGGGGTATTCTTTAGTTTAAAATTTTTTTTTTTTAACTAAAGAATACCCCAAGGGTAATTACCTTTACAAATAATATATATATATACTATATATATTATTTATTATTATATATAATATATATATATATATTATATATATATATATATATATATAAATATATATATATATATATATATAGTATATATATATATATATATATATATATTATATAGTATATAATATATACTATTTATATATTATATATTATAACATAAATATATTATATATATTATATATATATATATATATATATATATATATATATATATATATATATATATATATATATATATATATTATATGTAAATATATTATAAATAATATATATATATATATATATATATATATATATATATCCTTGGTAGGCTAGGAGGATATGTTAGGCTAAGTTAGATTAGGTTAGGGTAGATTGTATATTCTAATGAATTTTGCATTTCTGTGCTTTGAGATAGATGTATTCACTAAAACTGTGTGCATGGTTGAATGTTTTTCAGAAGCAATGCAAGGTTTAGGCAATGATCTTGGAGATGGATAAGTGACACGCAACAGGTGCAGTAAGGTTGTTAATAAACTGTTAAGAATTAAGGCATTATAAAACAGCTGAGGAAAACTACTATTGACTGTTTTAACGGATAAGATGTACCCAGTTACAACAGCTGCTCAGCTGCTCAGCTGCTATACATCAACATGAAGGAATTCATTAAAAAAAGGTTACAGTGAACAAAGAAATCATTTGAGGAAAGTTTGGTAACCAATTCCTTGAGTCAGATTCTGTCGAAAGCTTTCGAAATGTTCAGGAAAATAAATTTCATAAAAATATCCAAAAGCAGAAAACCACAAGTCCGAGAGAAGAGATTGTCAATCACAGTCGACTTGCTTCAATTCGAAACCCATTATTAACGATCGAGCGACCAGAATAAACTAAGATGTTTGCAAATCTTTCGGCAAAAAAAATGTATATTCGAATAACTTAGAAAGAAATATGGGATAAACAGGAAGATTATATTATATATATATATATATATATCCTATATATATATATATTATATATATTATATATATATATAGTATATATATATATATATATATATTATATTATATATATCTATATATATATATATAGTATTATATATATATAATATCATATATATATATTTATATAATATATATATATATATATTATATTATATTATATATATATAATATGTATATATATATATTATATTACTATATATATATTATATATATATATATATATATATATATATATATATATATATAATATATATATATATATATATATATATATATATTATATATATATATATATATATATATATATATATATATATATATATATATATATATGGTCCATCTGAGCGTGATGTTGGGGAGAGTGTGACTTTCTGGAATAACCTTAATAATGTTATTATAGAGGCTTTTCAGATTGATCGAGTTGGGAGACTTGAATAGTTGGATATTTGATAGAAAAAGGGATGATACAACAGGTGCTTTTGGGGTTGCGGGTAAAAAATGAGAATGACTGGAAGGTGATTCATTTCTGTGAGGAAAGAGATGTGTTTGTAAGTAATACATTTCCGAGCGCAATAATATTTATTATAAGTGTAGGTAGAGATGATACCGAAGTGAAAAGTATGGCTGATTTTGTGTTGGTGAAGAAGGAGATGCTGAAGTATGTAATGGATGTTAAATTAGCGAGGGGGTTAGGATGGGAATATCAGATTAACTGTCTTGTTTAATGTAAGATGAAGTTAGTGGGGACATGAATGGAGAGGAAAGAGATAAGAAAGGAAGTGGGAAGAATTAAGTTTGAAAAGTGAAAAAGGTAATAAGGAAAAGTAAGTAAGAGCACCTGCAAATAAATCAGTTGAATGTAGAAGATGTGTAGATCAAAACTTGACATATTGAAACAAATGAATGAGAAAATGAAAGAAAAGAAGAATAAATTGTATTTAGATTTTATGAACTTGCAACAGGCGTATGACAGGATTAATAGGGAAGCTCTGTGGCAGGTGTTAATGATATATGGTGTTGGTGGTAGGTTGTTGAATGGAATCAAAAATATGTATGTCGATAGTGAAGCTTGCGTAATAATAAATGGAGTGGAAAGTGAGCGGGTTAATATTAATAGTAAAGTGAGCCAGGGATGTGTTATGTCTCCATTGCTATTTAATTTGAAAATGGATGGCGTGATGAAAGAAATAAAGGCATAGGTGGCAGGGGTGGCAGGGAAAGCGTGTTAGGCTGATGGAGAATGGAAGATAGTGGAGGGTAGCCTGATTATTGTACGCTGATGATTTGGTTTTGTGTGGCGAATTTGAAGAAAGTTTGAGGTGATTTCTAGATAATTTTTAGCAGAGTGCAAAAGGAGGGGTTTGAAAGTAAATATAGATAAGAGTAAGGTGATGGTTGTGGTTGAATAGAATCCTCGGTGTGGAATCTTGTTGGATGGTGAACAATTGGAACAAGTATCCAAGTTTATATTTAGGCTAAATGTTGGATGAAAAGGGAACGAATGGTGCAGAGTATAGTAGGAAAGTTGTGAATTGTAGGAAGGTGGCTGTTGTAATTAAATCCTTGGCGAATGCAAAGGGACTAAGTTTTGAGTGAGCTTCGGCGGCTCTTCTCGCATAACTGGTACTGTTTTACAAATTGAGTCAGGTGTTATGTATAGTAGTGAAACTATGATGTTTAATAAGCTTTAAAGATCTAAGGTGTAATCTGTGCCAGATGAATAATCTTAGGGGCATGATAGGTGTGAGCAGAATTGATAAAATCAGGAATGAAAGTGTTAGGGAGTTGAGTGATGTGAACAAAGGCGTAATACCATGGAGTAAATGACAGTGCTATTAAGATGGTTTTGGGTCAAATGTAAGTTACCAATAGTTTCTTGCTTTTTTAGCGGGAACATAGTCCCCTTTTTTTTTTCTAAAACAACCCGTGTCTCCGCCTTGATCTCTTTTCTTTCTATTATGTTCTTCTCTTTTCGTTCTTCTATGCTATTCTTAAAATTCGATAGAGAAAAATAAAACATTAAAAAATATGAGTTCTATTATTCGTTCTACCCGGTTTTTTTTTTTTTTTTTTTTTTTTTTTTTTTTTTTTTTTTTTTTTTTTTTTCTTTTTTTTTTTTTTTTCGTGAATGTGTAAATCAACCACGCTTTTTTTTTTCTTTTTTTTTTTATGTTTTTTTTTTTTCCCCAATGAGAAGATTCCACGTCTACCATTTTTCATTTTTGTTTTTTTCCTTTCCCCCCTCCTCTTTCAAAGCATAATTATAATGTAGGCCATTTTAGCATATTATATAATTGTATTAACAATATTTATATATATAGAATGAGTCAGAATGACAAAACTCAAAAGTGACTTGTATATCTATGCATATACTATATAATTTTATAATATATGGATATTTGTCTAATATATATATATAATTATCTTATCTCTCTTATTCTTATATATATATATATTATATAGGTAAAGTTACTTCAACG
>JABUQX010087327.1:0-18370 GCA_015478945.1 Trachelipus rathkii
TGAGGTAAGTTGGGATTTTTTCTGCTATACGTACAATATTTTAACGTTAGTATATCCGTATATATCACTATATATATGTTATTAGGTATACTATATTATGTTTATAATATTATTATGTTTTTTTCGAACTATAATATTGGTTATAATAATAATTACTATAATGTAACAAATTATATAAAGAAATATGTGAAATTAACACTTTTCAATAAGGATTACCGAAGAGATGAGAATTTTCAGGAGAAGATATATTATCTAGTTTATACGAGTAGATTTATAGGATTTGAAACGGGAGGCTTAGGTTATATAGTTATTATGCTATGAAGTAATGTATTAGGTTTGCTACAATTTATATATATATATATATATACCAGAGAATTATTGCTAATGTCTAATCATTATTTACAATAATTCAATTATAATAGACTATATATAGCTTATTGAATATTAGGTAAAGTTAGGCTAAGCTCAGTTATAGTATAATCATCTACCTATATATATATATTCATTTTGGTAGATTATATAAATCTAATCATTGAACGATTATCAATGTATAAGTAATATATAGTAGGGTATATAATGCGATGAGTAGAGAGAGAGAGAGAGAGAGAGAGAGAGAGAGAGAGAGAGAGAGAGGAGAGAGGAGAGTAAAAGGAAGAGGGAAGAGAGACGAGAAGAGAGAGAGAATGAGTAGCAGGAGGAGAGGAGTAGAGAGAGAGCCAACTGAGAAGAGAGAGAGAAGAGAGAGAGGAGAGAGAGTGTATTGTAATGTTGCATCCCTTAGGGAGTATAATAACATTTTAAATGAGAAAATTTTGCTTTTAAAGTTATTTAAATTATATTAATAAATAGAAATACCATATTTTTAGCATAGCAAAATAAACATTGAAAAGCTAATCTATAGGTTAGCAATCAAAGGCAAGCTTTCCTCTCGGGCGAAATAAAGAAATTATTTTTATTACTCGACTTTTTGAAGTGCTACTCATTGTTCTGATTGGTTCTTAGTCGTGGCTGATGTGTGTTTCCAATATGCGCAGTCGTAATTACCGGAAATGTTCCAGCCTATCCAATTTTGCTATGCGGGTTACTATTGTACTAATCAATTGAGAAAGATGTAATAATTCAAATTTTGAAAACGAGAAATATTTGGTGTTTTTAAATAATTCTTGTTTGAGTGATAATTATGGCGTCGATCTCTCTTATCTCTCAGGTTGTTTGTGTAGTTTCACCAACGTTATGTAATACAAATATGCTCGGCGAAGAATTTTTTCTTCTTGATTGGGTGATTTGTGTATCGGATCAGGTTGCAAATTTTTGTTGAATTGATATGATGATTAGTGGATGTTAGCAGTCCAATCTTCTGTATTGCGTTAGGGCAGAATTCATACTCTGTCGTTATGTAGATCTATTGTGTGTTGATATTTGCGTCGTACAAAGTTTGAGGTTTCTCCTACATATATTTTTGGCAATTTGTACAAGGGATCTGATATTCACAGCTCTGTGAGGTATTTGAATTAAATTTTAGGGGTCGAAATGTGTTTTTTAGGCTGATGTTGTTGGAGGGTATTAGGTAATGTTTTTTGGGTATTGAATGAATTTTATTTTGTGCGTCGATGCAATATTTGGTACTGGGTCAATATGGTGCTGGGCGCTTTGTTTTATAGGGGGGTCCCATGTGTAATTCTTTTTTTTTTTTTTTTTTTTGCTTTTCTTATAGCTTTTTTGTTATGCAAATATTCTTTGGATAATAACAGATGATATTGAAAGTTATGTGTTGGTATTAGTTATCGTTTTGGGCAATAATGGTGGTCGAACAATATTCGGAACGCACGGAGGTATAATGATGATAATTCTGCTTGTTTTGTGTGTTGGGGGTGGTTTGATAGCCAGTGTATATAATTATTGGAGAACGTGGGTTTTATTCTATATATACTGGTATTGCAACCTTTGGCGTCTTAATTTTTGTCCGGCAGGTGACTATGTATCGCCATAAAAATGGGAAGTGTTTCCATTGGACGGTCTTCTTTTGGTGTTTTTACTGAAGGATGAAATTATTTGATGAAGAGGAGAGGACTTCTTGTGAATTGGTGTTGTGTGGTAGGGTTGAAAAATGTCCATCCATGTAGCATGATCCACAGAATGCTGATTGTGTAGTACGGGGATATGGTATGAGGTGTGATAGTAATATATTGGCGGTAAGCTTCCAATGTTAAATATGCTTGAGGATAGGTTGATTAATGGAGACCCATGCTGGAACAAGAAGAGAGTTGACGAAACGACAATACTTAGTAACAAACCACAGGTTATGAAAAGAATTGTCGTTGTACGGAGACAGATTGGATTAGTTTTTATAAATAACATGAGTTTGGACAGGGATTACAAGGGAAGGAAAATAAAATATATAAAAAAACATTTTTTTTTCTGGCATTAATATAATTTTTTAATAGTGTCAATGTTTGTGGGATGGGACTGGAATTGATGTAAATAATGATATAGTGTCAAAGGCTAGGAATTTGTGGGTGTGAGGTTTAGTCTGGGCAGGTACCTGAAATGGAAAAGTTCCTGTTGGAATGTTTGAATATAATGCGAGAAATTTGAAATTTTGTTATATGAGGTGGCCTCTTTTGATTCAGGTGCCAATAGGGACTGAACTAATAAAATTATGAACGTTAGGAAAGGAGCGGGGCGGGCCCGATGGCTCCCTTCCCGATTTGAGGGTAGTGGCTTCCCGTGGGCTGACCCGCCCATCTCGTTCAAGCATATTCCTCTATGTTTCAAAATGCTAACACTTTCACTCAGGCTAATTGGGTGAGGCACGCACATTCTCCAAAACAAGCTTCCGAAAAAAAAACGGAAGCTGCTCTTGATATTGTCTAAAACTATCTGCTTGTTAGCAATATTGAAATTTTTTATCTAAGATATTTAAAACCCTTCTCAACTTCCATTTCATTTCTTAGATCAATAATGGATCTCATTCCCTTTCTATAAAAAAACCCGATCGCCAGTCCGACCTGACCCTGTGCTTTCGGCCGCATAGAGGTCTAACTGGGCGTTGCTTCTTCCTAATCTTACTAGATTATGGTTTTCTCCTTTCTTCTGCCGCTCCTTGAACTATCGGGGATGAACTTGCGTGGGCGCTTTGAAAAAATCCAAAGCATTTGACCGGATTGGCACGCGTTAACTGCTCTTCAAGTCCCCTCTTTTGTGGGGTTTCCTCTTCTCTTTTGCTCAAGATTTGGCGTTTCACGCGCGATTGCAATGCGCTCTAAGCCAGGACCTCCTTCGTTAGATTCACGATTTCGTGAGTCATTTTGCTTCCAACAAAATGACCTTGGGCCGGTCAGTATATCTCAGTTCTTTTTGACCTCAAACAGAGGTAGGCGTATGCAATAGACACGCTAGAAGGTTGGAAGTTTTCGGAGCTCCATCTTGGGCCTTCGGGGGCAACTTCCAGTCTTCCTGGGTTATTGAGTCGATCATTCGTTTCAGCTCCGTTGTGGTACCACGATGATCTCAAGGCGTTTTTCCTGAAAGAAGGGGTGTCGCAGGCAGTGTACTCAGAGAGCCAGGTGCTCACTGTATTCGGCCAATAGTTTCAAGGGTTGTCGATTTCATCCCACCTTGGGTGAGACCTCGCTCCTCTATGTGTAAGATTCTTTTGCCCTGTACCTCTCTGGAGCTAAACCTTCCTTGTATGTGCGCGTGCAAGCTTCCTTAGCTCGCCATCGGTACGGGTTTCCTCCTGGTGTTCTGCGCGTGACTTTTGGCATTCTCCACGTCGAAACCTACACACCTGTGAGGACTAGCGTGACTTTCCAAAAAATCCTCGTCGTAGGGGTCGACTCCAATCGCCTCCTATGTTACGCCTCTATGGCACCTCTATCCGTGTGGAGTCAACGGTGAGGTTCCTGTGTCTGCTGCTCGATGAGCGCCTCACGTACCTTCCTCATATTACTCTCCTCAAAGCTAATTACGCCATTCCTTGGATCTCTTACAGCACCTCACCTCCAAGACTTGGGGTGAGGACAGAAAAACCATGCTCCACCTTTACATCATGCTGGTGCTGGCTAAACTAGACTATGGTTGTGCCATATGTATTCAGACCTTCCAGTCCTACCTCCGTCTTCTTGACCCCATTCAGACCGAAGGTCTGAGAATTGCCACGGGGAAGCATTCCGTTCCCTCCGAGGGAAAGCCTGGGAGGTGTAGGCCGGGGTGATCTCTGCGGAGGGAGCAGCTCATGTGCTCACTATTCATCCGTATTCAGGTTCCTACCTCGTCGACCTTGACATCTATAACAGAGCACGTCCGTCACAACCCTTCTTATTGGCCCTTTGCTGGGGTTGTTACTTCCATCTTCGCTTTCCTTGATCTTCCTCAGCGTGCGGTCATGCACTTTGATTTTGCATCTACCCATTCACAGTGGGTCTATCCACCTCATGCTCTCTGCAATGGGATCCAGTCTTTGAGTAAGTCGGAAGCACACTCGGTGCAGTTTAGAGATTCGTTTCTGTCTCACGCGGAGGTTCATAGCGACTGTATTTCGGTTTAACAAACACCGATAGGTTCCAAGATACGGAGGGAGGGGGTGGGAGCTTCAGTTGTGTTTCCGGACATCGCTGTATCCCACATCCTTCCACCGTATTTGTCTGTTTTTTTCAGCTGAACTGATAGCGATGTCCATGGCGGTGAACATAATCAGTACCTTCTACCCTTAGGGGTAAATATACAATCTTTTCCGATTCTCGAATCTCTCCAGGCGTTGCTTGACCGATCAACCCGAAACCCTTTGGTCTGTGTTATTCAATAGTCTCTCTGCTTGTTGCCTGCGCAGAACCACAACATTAGTTTAGTTGGGTTCCCTCTCATGTGGGTGTTCCTGGTACCGAACGGGCCTGTGGGGAGGCCACGCGGGCCGCCACCCACGAGGTGGCGTGTCCCAATACCTTCCTCCTGCTGTGCGCCTGGCGGCTCCAATTTTGGCCCCTGTTAACACAGGAGAGATTCGCACATCGGAGACTCCCGATGGCTCTACAGCGTCACAGCGAGATGGCAAACCGAACGATCGTCAAACGAAGGTTCTCGGCGAGGACCCACTCATCACTCGCGTTCCAGCCCACATACACCAGTAATTAGTGGGCGTCGGAGGATGATCGTGGAGCCAAACTTCCGGAACGTCACCCGTCATTGGCCGGTGTCTTCAATCTAGTAGGGGGAGTCGCCTCTGGAGTGGTCCTTGCTCAAATTGCGTCTAGGTCATACTTATCACGGGTGACTTCACAGTGTATCAGTCTAGGGCCGACCGCTCTAAATGGGACGTATCAGAGACCGACCACGAGAAATTCACTCCACACGATCAACGAGAGAGGGAGCCTAGCGCCAACGGTTCCTGGGCCCTCAGAGTTCACTCTCTTCTTTGGTACACAGCCATAATCAAGACTCTCTCTTGTGCTATACGAGCCTCGTTCATCTCTTTGTGGATTGCGTGACCATCTCGACCCTAAGAAGCCAAAGTTTCCTTCCTGACTGTGCTAACTATACCTCTTCAGCGTCGCCTTCAGCACATCTTATCCAAATCTCTCACTTTCGTAGTGATCGCGTTTTTGCCTTCTTATTAAACTGAACGATGCTTGTATTAGGAGATCTAACCATGCTCAGCCCTTGTTCCTATTCGTTCAGTTGGGACTTCCTGTCGCTTAGTTTAACTAAACACGGAGTAGACGCATTCTTGTGTGCTATGGAGGTCCCTGTACATCCACTCCAAAAAAAAATTTTTATTTTTATTTTTATTATTTTTATTTTTATTATTATTATTTTTATTATTATTATTTTTATTATTATTTTATTATTATTATTATTTTATTATTATTTTTTTATATTATATATTATTCATTATTATTATTATTATTATTATTATTATTATTTATTATTATTTATTATTATTATTATTATTATTATTATTATTATTATTATTATAAAAGTTTTTGATTTCATTTCCAACGTTCTAAATATTTATTTATTTAAATATTGAGTTTCCTTAAAATAATTTTTGAAAATAATTTGCAAGAGAAGAAGACCATGCATAGATTTCCCGACGCGTTTCCTCTCTATACTTGAGACATCTTCAGAGTAAAGTTTTTTGTAAGCGAATGAGTGTGTTTTAAATTGCATATATAATAAGTAAATCATGTATTGTTTCACTGATAATACATTAATTTCTAAAATGTTAAGTCGATCTGGCTGCGGGTTTTGATGTAGAAGGCCTCCGCAATTTTAAGTTTCTAGACTTCACACGATCTGTATAATATTGTGAAGTGTTTGGAAATATTACCTATAGTGTCGTGTTGAAATGTTCAAAGATTTTACTTGGATTGTAGCGATGTTGATATGCCCTGCCCGACAATCTATTCGTCGTGTAATCGATATATGTCGACGTACAGTCTGACTCAGGGCAGTTAAATTAGTACACAACGTGATGGTTGTCGGGCAAAGCATTTCTTGTGCTAAAGGAGGATGACAGTTGTTTGAACTTATGATATAGTTGACTTTAATTTTTGAGGAGTCTTTTGCGTCACTCTAGACGTTATAAAGCACTGCGTTAGAAGTACAGCCAACACGACACGCCAAAGTAGGCATGAGGGTCTCTTCGCGTCATATTTAGACCGACTGGATAGATCAGCCGTACTTATGTCTTCAAGAACACAAGGAGAGAGACCAGACACACATCGCGGTGGCAATTGTCTGATTATTTTTACGTTCTTTACTAACATAGGAGTGATATAAAGATAATTCGTCACTGAAATCATTGTGGATGATCAAACTTAATAACAATTTTATATCACTCTTATATGAGACTGACGCGGACAAATTCTACTCTCAACAAGTTTTCGCTGACAGTGAACATTATATTGTAGACCAGTCACCGCGGTCCCTAAGAATAGTAGGTACGAAATTCGAGAGGTCCGTTCTGTAGTTCATAATAATCGGTGAATAGGATCCATAATTCATATAACAGACCATTATCAGTGGGTTTGACATGTACGGCCTGTAGATAATGAGCCATCAAAATAACATTGATTTTGATGTCTAAAAAACAGTTAGCATTATTAACCTTAGTTTGTAAGTTGAATTTTAAGTAGGGATGGGCCGGATATCCGGCAACTATCCGGTATCCCCGGCCTATCCGGCCAAGTTTTTGACTATCCGGTATCCGGCCGGGATATCGTTGTTATCCGGCCGGATAACCGGATAATTACTTCCTTAGTTAGGTTCTTCCTCGTTGGGGGAAATATTTCAAATAAATTTGAAAAATTAAATATATACTATATATATATATATAATATATATATATTATATATATATAATATATATATATATATATATATATATATTATATTATATTATATATATATATATTATATATTATATATATATAATATATATAATATAATATATATATATTTATATATATATATATATATATAATATTTATATATTATATAATAATATATAAATATGTGTGTGAGCATTAAAAGATATTCATATGCAATATATATAATATATATATATATATATATATATATTATATATATATATATATATATATATTATACTTGTTTTTAGACTTTCGATGTTGGGTACCAATGTTAATATTATTTTATTCATCAATTTATGTTTATGTACAATACATTTTATCTGAATTTTGGTGCGACACGTTTCATAAGTTATATTCAATTCTAACTTAAGCTTAAGAAAATTTGTATAAACGAAAATGCATAACTTATAGATTTCAAATTTAGATAATGCAGTTACGCATTTTAAGTTTTTGAAAAGTTATTAACTTTTATTCAAAACTTATAAATACGCGAAATGCAAAAAAAATACCGGATTTTTCGTGTTGATGCCAGGGTAAAAAGAGGCCAACGTGTAAAAATTTGTGGACTATATAAATTTTGGCATTCCACTAAAATTCCACAATTTTTTTTTTGATATTCCGGAATTGAGGAATTAAATTGCGGAATGATATAGGCATTCCGCTAAGCTGCAATTCCGCAACATTTTTTCAAATTATCGCAATCGCAATTAAGCAGCAAATTTATTTTGGTATTCCGCTTATATATATAATATAATATTATATATTATATATATATATATATATATATATATAATATATATATATTATATATCTATATATATATATATATATATATATATATATATATATATATATATATATATAATATAATATATATATATATATTATTTATATATATATATAATATTATATAACATAACGGGTGTCTCACGAGTTATGTTACAGCGTTGTATCACCATACGGGATGTTTAAAGTATGAAAATGTGTAAGAATATAAAGTTCGATTATTTAATTCATTAAGGAGGATGGAATATGTTATGTTGGTGTCCTGCGCACGCAGCAATTACGAAATACAGCGCACAAACATGCGAATGTCAAATAGGATGATATATTTTTTTTTATGGCTTTGTGAAATGCCACATAAAAATGAGGTGGGCTCTTCCTCTCGACATTATTTGATACGGTTGTTCGTTTCCCCGCAATTACCCATAAACAACTAGACATCATCCGTAGACATCATGTGCCTACAAAAGCGAAACGTTTCAATATGAAACAATTAGGTTAAATACAATAGAGGCAAATCCAATAGTATTTAAAAATATCGATTCAGCTAACAAAGAAATTAAATTAAAATACCTTAATGCATAATCCCTTTTAGATGACATTGGATATGTACTATGTAAACCTAATAAATACGGCATGTTGAATGTATACAACCAACTAAAGCTGTCATATGGAGGTTATGTCATAAGATACCTACAAATTAAGCGTAATAAAGTGTAGTGAAACGTATTAACTTCAGAGTGGTTTGTTTAGTCAGAGCCATACATTTTGGAACATGCCCACGTTGACAGTTAATACGCCAGGACGAAAAAGCGGTGACATTGTTGGAGTTACATTACGACGCAAAACAAGAAAAGCTCACAGCGCTGCTGCAGAATATGGACAACGTAATCCCACATCGACGACCGTCGAGCCACATGGCATTCCATAAATTTACAGGACGGTTTCACGGTACAGGGTCGATAACGTTTCAACCCCTCATCATCAATACGGGGGGGTCGTGTCCGTACATTCGAAGTCGAACTGGAGGTTCTCTTATACACCCATGAAAATCCAACGTCCTCATTTCGGCAGGCTAGTTCGGTCTTGGGAATATCGAAGAAAACCATACGACGGATTCGTGTTGCATACAACAAGTATCCATATAGGCCACACATTGGGCATGGTTTGCATCGTGGAGACCAAAAGGGACGGCTGGGGATTTCTGGCTGTCATTGATTGCCTTCTAATTGATGTACCGGACTTATTGGAAAATATTTATGGACCGTGAATCTCGCTTTACCCAATAACGGTATGTATAACAAGTGGAACTTCAGACATTGGCCCGGATACAAACCCCGGGGCTATATAACATCAACTAGCCATCACCGAGGTCTCATCCTCATCAAAGTTTGTGTGGTATACTAAAATGTAGGATTATCGGGCCTTAATTCTTCGAAGGGAATTTGACAGACAAGTGTTACCTCCATTCTTGCAGGACCGTCCCTTGTTGATACTTCCTGAGTGATAATACTTTAAGAACACACGAGGAATATATACTAACATGAATGGGTGCCCATCCATAATGCAGCTTAGTGACGACCTACCTGTAAACCTTTTCGGGACAATGGATCGAAAATCTGGTTTCCTTTCCCATGGCCTGAGCGTTCACCCGACCTAACACCACTGAACTACTTTCTGTGGGGTAACTCAAACATAACCGTGTACGCTTGGTTTAATGAACCCAGTAACCTCGCCCGATGATCTTCGCCGTCGAATAACTAAAGCATGTAGGGGAATCAACCGGCGTCACTGTCATTGGCATGCAAATGAAACCTGGCGCCAGAGGGCTGAGGCATATATTCCCGTGGATGGAGGCGTCTTCGAAAAACATTTGTAAATACTGTATACAAGTTAAACGACCTGACGTTCTTCTCCCTTTTTGCATGCTGTGGATAAGATTCATAGGTGTAAATCTGTTATGAAACTATTAACAACGTTATTACATTACATGTATCGATAATATGAGCTGTCTTGAATACCAATGTTTTCTTCAACCTTTTCATTCACATTTAAAACTATTGTTGGTAACATTGACTCGTTATGGGTACATTGAGTGGAAATGAAGAACCGTATCAAAAATTTCGAGAGGAAGAGCTCACCTCATTTTTTATGTGCATTTCCACAGAAGCCATAAAAATATATCATCATTCGACATTCGCATGTTTGTGCGCGTTTTCGTATTGCGCGTGAGCAGACACCAACGTAACATATCCCCATCCTCCTTTAATGAGTAACATAATCGAACTTATTTATTTACACATTTTCATACATGAACTATCCCGTACGGTGATATACCGCGTAACATAACTCGTGAGACACCTATATATATATATATTTATATATATATATAATATATATATATTATCTATTATAATATATATATAATATATAATATATAATAATATATATATATATAGATCATATTACCTAACTACAATATAATCTTACTAACAAATATACCCCACATATATACATATACATCACTATACATAATATATATATATACCTAAATATATATACTAATGATACCTATATATATATATATAATATAATAAACCAAACTAAATAATATACTAATATCTACTACAATACATTATATATATATATATTATATATATAATATATATATATTTATTATATATTATATATCTATATATTAGTATAATAATATTATATATATATATACTATATATATAAAATTATATATATATATAATATATATATAATATTAATATATATATATATATATATATATATATATATATAATACCGGGGTAAAAGGATAGGACAGGACTCCACATATTTTCCCTGAAAAAATTATGTCCAAAATCACATATCAATATGTATATATAACATACTCTAATTATAATAATAATATAATAATAAATACATCATAATAATAATAATATATAAATATAGAAAAACATATATAATAGTAATATATAGGCCTATATATACATATCGATCATATTTATTTTGGACTTGAATTTTTCAGAAATATGTGTTGTCCTGTGCTTATACCTTACCAAATAATCGGTATATTAAAGACTGCCGGATATCACGACCGGATTATCCGGCCGGATATCCGTATCCGTTTAACTTCCAGACGGATATCCGGTATCCGGGGCTATCCGGCTAATTCACTATCCGGCCCATCCCTAATTTTAAGCATGACAACTCTTGAATTCTACTGATGAACTGATGATAGTGATCTATTGTTTCTAAGATAGTGAAGGGTCTGTCCGTCGACATAACCTTTATATAAATAGGAGGTTAAGAGTGTTGTTTCAACAAAGGATTTTGTTTTCTAAATTGGACATATAATAGTCCGCAAATGTAGGTCCAAGTGGTGAGCCCATCCGACACTCCATCAGTTTGTAGATATACGTTATCTTTAAATTTAAATGGTGTTTGGGTACAACAAATTAATAAAAGGTTCCTCATATGTTGTTCTGATATTCCTGGTGGGGGTAGGTTATTTGAGTGATACATTTCGTTGATTATTATGTCATTCGTCTCAAGAACCGGTACATTTGTGAACAAAGACTACCTGAAGTGAGGCGAATATATTAGTGTCTTCAAGTTTTAAGTTTGATAATTTATATAGTGTTTCATTATTTGATTTAACTATGAAAGAGTTATTAAAATATGGTCGGATAATGCTGTTCAGATATTGCGCAATTTCGTGTGTAACCGTGCCGCACATAGATATTAGCCAACAGGTCTCAAAGGTGGATTTTCTGAGTTTTTGCGTATTTTAGGCAATCCAAATTAACATAACATAACATAACATAAAATTTAATGTATTATCAGTGAAACTTAATTTCATTTGATTTACTTTTTATATATCAATTAAACACACTCATTCGCTTACAAAAAACTTTCCTCTGAAGATGTCTCAAGCAGGGATGGCACGGAAAAAATCAATGGATATAAATCAACTGATTTTTCACTTGATTTTTTTTGCTCCAAAAAATCATGATTTTGTTTTCTTTTTCTTTTTTGTATATTTAAAATTATTCTGGTCCAAATTCCTACACTATTGTCAACAAAGGATCATATTACAAACAGGTTTCTTTTATTTCTGATGTAACATTTATCAATATTAACAAGTCCGTAGCACTCTTTAGTGTTGCTGTTTCATTGTCATGGACTATATGCCCTATTTTTAGATTTTGATTTACATAGATTGAATAAATCACTTCAGAAATAATACTACATCGAACTTAAAAAAAAAAAGTTTGTTTACAATTTAATTTCGCGTGACGTCACCGAAGTCTGAAAAAATCCTTTCCATGATAATGCATTACCCCCAACTTCTTGTTTACACATATTAGAATGCATAAAATTCAATAAATCACTTAAACAATAATACTATATCGAACTTAAGAAAAGTTTGTTTACAAATTACATTTCGCTTGACGTCACGAATCTCAAAAAAATCAAAATTTTTTTTTTTTTTTTTTATCGAAACCATTTTTTTTTTTTTTAAATAAAAAAAATCACCAACCCTGGTCTCAAGTATAGAGACGAAACGCGTTCGGGAAATCTATGTGTAATCAATCTCCATTAACCTGTATCATCAACCTCATTCGGATACACATAAACCCGCCTACGTAATTTCAAAAATTATTTTAACAAGCTTCGCATTGTCAAAAAGTATAAAAAAACTATCAACAATTTTTTTAGTTTGGTAAGATAATTTCATTTCTTTAGGTATCTTTACACTATGTTATACGCTTATACCTAAGCCATTTTAAGATGAGTTTGATGTTTCTGCATTTAAAACCATAAAAAACTTTGCTATCTTTTTTATGAAATGGAATTTTGATTTATAATTAATTAATTTGACTATTCGTAGATATATCCAAGTGGTTTTTTTTTTCTTTCCCAGAGCGACCCTCACTTACTAAGGAAATATGCTGGCCCTCCATGTCCAGTTTTTTAGGGGGACTGGACTTGCTTAAAGGAGGAATATTCCTCCCTTTCTCCACATATTAAAGGAGAGGACTTCTTCAGTTTTTTCCGGGCCTTAAGGAGAGGACTCCTTCAGTATTTATTTTTGACTGAGAAGAGAATTTCGGAGGATTCATAAGTCCTTCCAATATTTCCGAGGAGGATTCATAACGTCCTTCCGAGACTTCAGGAGGAGGATTCTTTATTTCTTAGTCTTTGGAGTGTCCCATAGGAGGGTACGTCTCCCTTCCCTAAACTGAGAAAACATTTTCCATGAACTGAGAAAACCCATCCCATGAATTGAAAAAGCCTTCCCCTAAATGGAAACAAACCCCCATTTAAATTAAGGGAAACCCCTAACAAGGAAACCTAACCCCAAAAATCGAAAGTTTGCAAATTAAAGAGGAAATTGGAATTTTTTGAAAAGATTTTTTTATGTGTTGTATTTATTTACTTATATTGGACTTTATATTGGTATTTCTATTATTTATATTTTATTATTTATATTATATTTTTTGTTCATGCAATTATTTATTATTGCATGGAAATAAAAAGAAAGGACGTTCTTGCTCCTTATATCGGTTTTTATTTGTTTGTATATGTAAAATTGTATTAGTTGTAGCTATATTTTTTTTCTTAATATTGTTTGTTTTTTTTTATTTATTTTATAATTATTTTCCTATATTTTTTGACTTGACTGACGGTTGACGACTGATAAAAATAAAGAAAGGACTGGCCATTTGCTTTTCAATTATATTCATAAATTTTTCTTTATTAAAATTTATCAAACGTGTGAGTGTTTTTCTTCGTTCCTTGCTAGAGGGCCACACAACATTTTTTAGTTGTAGTTCATTTGCCATAACTGCCACAATAACATAAAAGTAAGCTCTTTGAATAAAATATCATAGTAAAGTGTAATAGTTTACTGATTTTAAAGCAGTATATCAATAAATCAGTAAATCAAATCACCAGCCCCTCCACTTCCCTCCCCCCTCCAAGATCTATTGATTCAAGTCATATTTCGAGTATCATTTTGGATAAACATAACATAAAAATAACGTTCTTTAATTATTTTACTGAGACCAACGAATATATGCAACCGTAACAAAGTTTTAAAACACAATAAAGGCTAACATATCATAACCTTAACAAACTGAACTGATAATTTAATGTACAACGACAAACCTAACATATACCTTTACACACGAATAAACACCCAACATTAACAAAGTCTATACTTAACAACAGCAGTATAGTAACTAACATTGCATACAGAAACGTATCCTATTCACACCTTTTTCAATCATATCTCTAACACCTATCATTGGTATTTTTTACCTTAACATTGTAATATTTAACAAAAATATCATAACCTATCGCTAATTTTCATTACAGACTAAAACGAATATATTGCTAAGGTTAAACAAAGTTTTCACTATCAATAAAGCTAAACATATCATAACCTGAACTGCCCAAACCCACACAACCACCCCAAAACCACCGCCCCATCACCCACACACCCACAACGAACGCACCCCAGAGAATATAATATACATCGACAAACCGTAACATACCTCAGTATGAATAATACTGCTAACATTTCACTAAAGATTCCCTACTTATCAATAGTAACGTAGCTAACAGGGCATACAAAATCAAAGGAAATGCTCTTTTCCAACATATCAGCAAAAGCTAAAGAAGCAACATCTAAGAATACAGCTTATCTGAGTGACCAATCTATCAAAAAGATAACCCTATCTTGACTATGAATTGATTTACTACCTTCATCAAAGGCGCCACTCACATCAAAATATAACGGTCATTGAACTATGAATAAACGTAGGACATTAGCCAAAATTCTCGGGCAAACCCTACATTACTCAGCAAAAACTTTAACCTAAGCCCCCGTTTCTAACACATCATAGTTAACACGGTAATATCTTACAAAACTTATCATTTCTCTAAACAAATCAGTGTTAATTTCACATTGTCATAGTTATATTTAACAACGCTAACCAGAAATAAACATAGCCTAACATTATCTAAACACTACAAATGTAGGAAAACCTACAATAGATTACTAACATTTGGAACTACGCATTAGACATTAACATTTGGAGCTATGAATAAGTTTCTCACCTACCCCTCATCACACAGCAAAACTCAACCTATCTTCAGCAGCTAAAGCAGTATTATCTAACAAAATTCCTTAACAAAGTGTCCAAACTATCAAAGATACCCGCATCTTGAAACTATGAACTGATTTTTGTATTCAATCCATGTGTCTTGCATATCAAATATAACATCATTTTGAACTATGAAAAAACGTTGGACATTAGCAAAATTCTCTGTCAAACATCCTAAAATAACCTATATCAATCATACAGATCAACTATTAAACGCTAATAACTTAACCTATCCTACCTTCCGAAAAAACATTACGCAATACCTTCAAGTCGTTAGGTTTACACGGTAGGCTTTATCATAGGGTTACTATTTCATGTTATACAAAAGCTTTCAGAAATGCCTCACTCAGCAACATAATTTCAATCTTTACTATGCATATAACCGAACAATTTTCAACGATGAGTCCCAACTACTCGGAGATCACCCCTGAGATGCATGAAGACCCATCTCGGGGTACCACGAAGGGGGGTGTAATATATATATATATATATATATATATATACTAATTATATATATTATATATATATAAATATATATATATATATATATATAATATATATATATATAATATATATATATATATATATATTATATTATATAATATATAAATATAATATATATATATATATATATTATATATATATAATATATATATTATATAATAATATTATAGATATATATATTATATATATAGTCTATAATGTGGCGTCTGGGGCAGGAGGCTGCTATCCCCACTGACGACTCCTAAGCAGCCTCCGGGAAGAAACGCCACTTTATCGTGACAACGCTTCATCTCTTCAACATCAAATATCTCTCTATTGAAGGTGGTTATTCAAGACAACTCACCTAACCCCTTCAAATTGGTGACCCTGGCAGAGTGACATGTGCCAATGGAGTGGCGCAACGAACACCCATCAAATTACCGAACAACTATCAAATCAAGTTTCTTCTGCTGGGCGCTACTTTGTTCGGTCACCCTGTGCCGCCTGTACCGTGCTTCTCACTGCAGGAGTCGACCAACTGCACGTAAGTGTACAGAGTGGTCAAAGCCTTCTCAGTGACCTTAATGTGTGCACACCTAGCTCTCACCTGACAGCTACTCGCTTCTACTAACCGACGTCCTTCCAGATCCGGAGAGCGAAGTGTGCACACGGCATTGTAACTGGGGGGAGTTCTGTGGCGTCTGCGGCAGGAGGCTGCTATCCCCACTGACGACTCCTAAGCAGCCTCCGGGAAAAAACGCCACTTTATCGTGACAACGCTTCATCTCTTTAACATCAAATATCCCTCTATTGAAGGTGGTTATTCAAGACAACTCGCCTAACCCTTTCAATATATATATATAATATATATATATATATATATATATATTATATATATATATATATATATATATTATATATATATATATATTATATATATATATATATATATATATATATATATAATATATAAACCTTTTTGGGGTCATATCTCCGCGTGTGTTATGGTTATTTCCTTAGTGATGGCGTCACCGCTACGCGCGACATCGCCATGTTATTGCCACCAACATTCATTGGAATAGTGTGTTGATGTTACAAGGAATTTCAGGCGGATCTTGAATTAATATCAGCACGCTCGAACGTTGTAGAATGGTCTATATAACGACTGGAAAATTATGAAGGTTCGATAGTATCATTCAAGTCCGCATCCAGCGTGTGGTGTTGCAAATTTCTATACCTGACAAAAACAATATTATCAGAAGAATCAGCAGGGACATTTCCAATAATATAGAGAAAGCCAGGTAAGATGTATCGACGACGGCAATTTCAACGCTATTCTCTTTCGTGGAAGGAAGAAGGATACACGCCTCATCGTATAGGAGCAGAGGATGTCCTAGTTATCGAGAAAGCAGCGGAATCGGCGATCATACCTAGTGGTGAATAACTTACTGAGGCATAAAGTTACACTGAGCCAGTAACTCTTACGGCATTTAGATTATATATATGAGTATTATTATCTAAGTGATAAAATACAAAGTGTTTTCTAAAATTAAAGGACTCACTTGATTATCACAGATATTATACATCATGGACGTATTCTCTGCGACACGTTTCATCAGTATTCAAAAAATAGTACTTATTCAAATTTCTCAATATATTGATTGACATTGGCTACTCAGTCACAGATTTTTTCCAGAGTTGGCTCCGATCTTGACGTGTGAAATAGATTGTTTTCCTAGCTGCTCCACTATTGTATCTTTATGCTTTAAAATCTATAAAAACGTTTTCTTGCCTGAAGAAAAAATTACTATTCTAGGCAAAGAGAATCCAAAACCTTTCACCCATGAAGCTGTTCGATGGCCTATGTACCAGGAAAAATTAAACAATATAAATATAAGAAAGCCAGTAATGATGTATCGACGACGGCAATTATTTTCAACTGAAACATTAAATGTTTCATATGGTAAGTTTGAAATGGCATCATATTATGATAATGCTGAAGTCACCGGTGTTGAGGATACTGTTTATGCTATTAATATTAAGTATTGTATTAACCTATTTGGTCAAGATGTTGCTATGGTTCACTTTCATCTTAAAAAAGAGGAAGCCTAATTTTAATTTTTGATTGTACTTTTTATATTTATGTACTGCTTTTTGAATAAAGGAAAAAAAAAAAAAACATGATAGAGGGACTGTTTGTCGTAGATGTAATTATATTCATTACGATATTCGGTTCTTCCTTCGCTGTTTTTTACAATCATCTAATGAAGACAAGAAAACACTCATGAAATCTAATCGAGTAAGTATGGGGGGGGGGGTGGGTCCTAATCTAACCTAACTTAACATAATCTAACCTAACCTAACCGAACATAACATAACCTAATCTATTTTTAACAAAGCTGCACCGGAAATGACGTTTTTCATTATTATTATTATTATTATTATTACGTCATATCCGGTACAAACGGAGACAGCTAGTATTACCTGTCTCCGTGCTTTGTACACAACCTTTGTACCAAATCTTTCTGGAGGGGAGGGAGGGGTGTAT
>JABUQX010087328.1:2500-17500 GCA_015478945.1 Trachelipus rathkii
TTTATATGCTTCTGATTCATCCCTCTTTATCCTCTGTTGCTTTTCAAAAGAAATTGTCTATCAAACTGCAAATTAGGAGTGAAACCCTCCTCAATCATTAATGCACTAAAAGTGAAAGCCTTTTATATAAATAATAATATTCGGAGGCGAGAATCCTCCCCTGTAGTGGACTTTATATCTTGTTATCTTGTGTTGGTTTATAGATAGGTATCTGGTATCTAAATGCTTTAAGCGGCCAGGCTGCCGATGAATTCCAACCCTTGTGTGAAGAACTCATTAGCTTCATTACAATTGTCTGCTGGTGTAAGTCGTAAAAAGAAGAGTCTTCAGGTTACGCTATAATAAGATTCATCGTAGTTGATACAGAACCAAAACAGAGTAGAATAAGCGAATAAGGAGTAAAGCAACACAACGGAAATTGTTGCAGAAATTCATTGGAATGCAAGATAGGATAAATTAAAAATTATTCAAGTCTCCACACTGGCGACCTTGAACCAGAATAAAGTAAGTGAATAAAGAAGAAATTTGGATTGCCGTCGAAGTGGCAAGAAATTGCATTTGGATTGCCGTCGAAGTGGCAAGAAATTAGAGAAAATACGTAGTCGGATTAGAAAGTAGTAGTTTGATAAAATAAAAAACAATCTTTTGAAAGGGTATAGAGGTTAATTTCCAAAGAGGGTAATTAGTTGTAAATTAAAAAAGTCATAAGCAGTGCATAATTTATCATAGATTAGGCGGCTTAATTAACTAACTCCCCTGTGCATAAAAACCCAAATCGTGTCTCCTCACCACTTCAGCGCAAAAACAAATTTCGTCGAGAATCAAAACGCAGAGGAAAAGGCCTCCCACAAAAATTGATTTTTGGCAGTAGCCAGAATCAAAAGGAAAAAGATAAGTTCAAAAAAGGAACGTAAAATATTAAATTTTAAAAAAATATTGTGTAATTAAGTAAAAAACAAAAATTTAATAATTAAAATATAAAAAACTAATTAAACAACATAAAATGATTGTGCTGACAAATAATGTATATTAAGATGCAACATGAGGCTATTTGTCTGTGTGTGAAAAGGGAGGGAAATTTATAGAAGTGTTAGATAGGCTAATCATTATTTCTATAATAACCCTTTCATTTTTTGAATTCGTGTGTGTCAAATATAAGTAGTATATATATATATATATATATATATATATATATATATATATATATATATATATATATATATATATATATATGTATATATATATATATATATATATATATATATATATATATGTTATATATATATATATATATATACACATGCGCACACACACGCAGACATATTTGTACAGGAATAGGTTGTGTGTACAGACAAAGCATAAGTGGAGAACGCAAGAACGCACACACAAATTCCTCAGCTCGTAACCTAGCACACAAACCGACTTCCCGTTCATCGACGCCACGGAGTCTAGAAGCAAGCGAAGGCCATAGCGGCAGGTAAAGACGGAGGAAAAAATCCTTCCCCCAACCTGCAAGAGAAGGTAACATTCACCTTATTTGTATATAGGATTTATATACCTAAAAGCGAATGTATATTAAATTTTAAAAAGTTTAATTTAACAAATCTTAATTACCTTAACAATTAGCAAATTCTGCTGATAAATGTTTTTAATAACTTTACGCCTAAGTAATTTTTATAATATAGATATATATAGTTATGTTTATGTTATATATATATAGTGAGGAGGAAGAGAGCATATATGATACAGGTGGTATGGTAGTATATATATATATATATATATATATATATATATATATATATATATATTATATATATATATATATATATATATATATATATATATAGCTTTGAAAAAAAGGTGTGTCTCAGTGTGCGCACTGACGATATAGAGAGCGAGAGTAGAGAAAACCAAATCGTTTGTTCTCGGGATTCAAGGACAAACGAGCCTCTCTCAGAAGCACCTTTGAAGCAGAAAAGTAGTAGAGAGAAAAAATTTCTTTGTTTTTTTATTATTTCGTCTATTGCAAAATGAGAATTGATCGGATGTTACGTGTTATGGTAATAATAACGCAGGAAGAAACTGCCTTAATTATTTATTTAAATTAATTTTATTTTTTTTAAAATAAAAAAAAAAAAAAAAAAAAAAAAAAAAAAAAAAAAAGAACCAATCAATTCAACATTCAAATTACATATTTGATTTATCATATAAATATATATATATATATATATATATATATATATATATATATAGTTAGTATATGTATATATATATATATATATATATATATATATATATATATATATATATATATATATATATATATATATATATATATATATATATATATATGTTAAGTATATATATATATATGAAAGATTTATATATAAATATATATATATATATATATATATATGTGTGTACATGTGTACTTGCATGTGTACACTCACATTCGTACATCGTGTATACGTCAGACGTATACAGTGTTGAGGTTTGCATGTGCGTAGGAAAGCCCATATGATTTTAGCACGTAGCATGCATAGAGCATTGAGAACGTAGAGATATAGGAATCACAGCTGGTTTTTGTTTGCATATTTGGAGAATAACCTTGAAGCGGAGGAATAGAAGAATAAGTAAAACTTTCTGTCTATTTTTTCTTTCTTCGCTAATAAAAGGAGAATTGTTTTAAAAAAGAGTATTGCTTTAATACTATTGCTATAATTTCCATTATAGACATAATTTTAAGCTGAATTTTAACAATCACTATCGTATCGGTTTGAGTCTGAGCATTTTTAATTTTTATTTGAGAGTAATATTTTTGTCATTTCAATTGAAATCGATGTTCATAAAATTAAAACGAAGTTATATATTTTATGTTTTGTAATTCTTAATTTGCTAATATAGTTCATAATAGATTTTTATCTCATAAATCTTGTCCCCAATAAAACCATTCTCCTCATTTTTCAACTATTAACAGCTCCACTACCCTACTAACCCAATTTACTTTCACTTTTTACTAACGAGTCTTTAGGATGGCCGAGAACGAATTGCAGGTCGAGTCGTGTGACCCCTCGGCTCCAGAGGAGATGGAGGAGGGAAAAATAGACTTGATGGGGAGTACCACAACAGTCGTGGGTAAACCTTCCCCACCTGAAAGGGAAGCTATCTCGTCACACCCTGGAAGAGGGGGCGCTGATACGCCAATCCCACCTGAAAGGGAAGCTATCTCGTCACACCCTGGAAGAGGGGGCGCTGATACGCCAATCCCACCTGAAAGGGAAGCTATCTCGTCACACCCTGGAAGAGGGGGCGCTGATACGCTAATCCGAACTGAAGAGAAAAAAGTGAAAGAGAAGGGAAAAGTAGAAAACAGGGAGACTAAAGATGAAATAAAAAATGAGGAAGGAGCGGTGAAAGGGAAGGAGAGAGAGGAAGAAAAAGGAGAAAACGAGGGCACAGCGCTTTGCTCAGGAGGAGCCCAAGCCCCCCTCAATGTTTGTATGAAAAACAAAGAAGGAAAAGAAGATGAAGCTCAGACAAAGATACGAGTAGTTTGTAAAAATAGCGCGGAAAAACCTTGTCTAGCAGTGAAGCCAATTCCTAGGGAAACCCCGCTCGTATATAGAGGAAGTACAGTTTCCAGAGCAGAGTTTTCGATAGAAGCCATGATGGAGTTTGTCAGCTATAGAGGTGATAGAAACATTCCATTCCCTCTATTTATCCAAAATATTAAACGCTTAATGAATAATTACCAAAGGTTAGCTATAAATGAACCTTTAGGGGAATTATTTGAGAGCAAGAAAATCAACTATATGTTGATGACGAAGGTTTTGGATTACATCGATTCCAAACAAAATAGTTCCTTGTTAAGGAGAGCAATTTTAAGGAGTTTTGATCCGAGTTTAGATACAGAATTTGTGCTACAGAATATGATCAAATTGGAGAGAGAAATGCCCCTCCAACCAAATTTAGTTGAAGAAGATTCCGAAGATACGGAAGAGATTTCAGTGCTAGCTATAACTGATATTAGAACAAAAATAGAGGCTTCGGCCAAAGAACTGAAGGCACCAGAGTTGGTACCAAAAGGTGTGAAAAAAGAGATAGAAGAAAATCAAGAAAAAATAACTGAGAAAATGGAGGAAAAGGTAATTTCTTTACATTCCCAAGTTGCAGTTCGGCCTAAAGAAAAGAAGGTAACGCAAGCAGAAGCCGAGTTGTCGGGATACTTTGAAAGATCGGTGGAAGTATCACCGAGAGGAGAGCAATATGGTTGTCGAATAACGATCGCTTTTGAGGAAAAACAGAGAGGAATCGACGTAACAGCCGTCGTAGATACTGCCGCTCCTGTTTCTATGCTCAGCCGGGATGCCTTCGAAGCTTTAAAAGAAAAGGAGAAGATAGAGGTTTTATGTGAACCGTCCCCATTTAGATTAAAAGGTTTAAATGGACTGCAACCTAGACAATACCGTCAAGTAGAACTTTGCTTTAAATTATCAGGTAAAATCCAACGCACCAAATTTTTATTGCATGAATTAATTCAAGAAAAATGGCAGATATTATTAGGAACTAATATACTTAGTAATGAATGTGCTAGTCTGAACCTCTTCAAGCCTTTTTTAATAGGGCGTTATCATATGACCTGCTGCATAATTTTAGACTGAGGGAAGGATCAGATTCGTATAAACCTTTTTAAAAGGTATTTGCCTCTTTACGATATTTATTTTTTCAAAATTTTAAATTCCTGGCAATTTTGAAAAAAGAGAATATACCTCGTGAGAGCCGTTATTTAAAGGATGGTCAATTGTCCAGGTACAGGCGGCTATTAATTAGAATAGACCATAATGTAATCCGCCGTCCCCAAGGAAGAATCCACTGGAAATTAACGAAGCTTTTTAGGCTCCCGCGAGTCTGCACTTTAAAAAGAAGGTATGAACCCAAAACCTTCGCTCCGCTGGAAAGTTAGAAGGAGAAAGCGGGCGGGAAGAGAGGGAGCGGAGGAGGAAGAAATTTAGATGATGTGTAGGAGAAAGGGAGAAGGGTAAGACAATGAATAGGTTATATATATATATATATAGCCTATTTGAAATTAATATAGGTAATTTGCATAATTATTTTAAAATAAATAGGTATTTATATGCGCTTGTTTAAATAGGTATTTATATATATTATAGGCCGCATATTTATAAAATAGGTATATTATTATATGCCGTCATTTCTTAATAGGTATTTGATATTATAATGGTATTTGTGCGCTTTTTAATAGTATTTGCCTTTTAATAGGTTATAGCAATTTTAATAGGGTATTTGCCATATATTCAGGTATTATGCCTTTTTATAGGTATTTGGCCTTTTTAAATAGGTATTTGGCTTTTTTAAATATATATTTGATATTATTATATATATATATATATAGGCACCTGCCTTTTTAATAGGTATTCTCATGACACTATTTTGAACTTGGAGGTTATGGCTAGATGACAAGAATCGATAATTGTTTATATAGTGCTAATAGCGGTGGCATGTCTTGAAGGTTAAAGCAAACCCATGGTATCCCTTCTAAAAGAAAAAAATAACCTGGATTCGTTCCGTCCAAATGTCCTTTTATATAAAATTAGAGTATTATTTGCGCTTTTTTAATTATAGGTATATATTAGCATTTTAATTATAGTATTATTATATGCAATTTATAATATTAGAGGTTTTATATATAATTATATATAATATATATATATATATATATGCCTTTATTATTAAAAGGTATATTATATGCCCTTTTTAAATAAGGTAATATTATTACCTATTTGTAAAATTATAATAAAGTATTTATTAGCAAATTTATTTTATAATAGTTAAAATTATATATGTCATTTTTTAATTAAGGTATTATTAATATGCCTTTTAATATATATATGATTATTATTATATATGCTTTTTAAATAGGTATTATTATATATAATAATTATATATATATATATGCCATTTTTATTATATATTAATATATATATAATTTAAAATAAAGGTTATTTATTGGCTTGAGATATGTTTGTTGGTATTACTCTTCAATGTATATGGCCTATCTTGAATGTTGTAAAGGAGCTTTTTTTAATTAGTCACAGGTTATTTTTAGGTTATATGGCCCTTTTTTTTTTTTTTAAAAGTATAGAGAGTTATTATAGTTATGGTGCAAATTTTAAATGCTATGTGAGGGTATATTGAGTTTTAAAAAATCTGCTAGGCAACTTTCTCTATATATTCCTTAAAAAGGAGTGATATTATGCGCTTTTTTATAATAATTGGCCTCAATAATTTGACGTCTTATTCATAAGTATTTTAAAATATTGCGAGGAATAGATTGCATATTTGAGTTTTTAAGAATAATAGGGTTCCCCTAGTTTTTCCTTCTTATTAATTAATATACGAGATAATGATTTTGTTTGTTATCTGTTTTTAATATGATAAGTTAAATATTAATATCCTGTTCCTTAAAATTGAGAAGAACGAGAATGTTTTAATAAAAATATAAAAAAAAGGGACTGACAAAATCTTAGTTTTAAAACATTAAGTCGCACCTTCTATGTATATATTATTGATATGTCTAGTAGAAATAACAAATATATATATTGATATATAAATATATATTAATATACGTATAATACTATATTATGGCCTATATTTTAATTAGAGTAATATTTGCCTTTTTTATAATATATAGGTATTATATTATATATATATTAGCTTTTTAATTATAATATGGATGTATATTGTATAACAAAATGTGTTCAAAGAACTTAAATTATTGACGTTTTTAAATAAAAGGTATTATTATATGTCCTTTTTCATAGGTATTTGGCAATTTTAATATATAATATATAGGTATATATATTTTATATATCCTTATATCCTTGAACAGTATATATTTCTGCGCATTTTATAATATAAATATAATTATTGCCTTTGAATTAAAGTGTAGTATTAATGTTATATGTACAATTAATTAATAGTATGTTAATTATTAGTATATGCATGTAAAATATACTTGGGTTACAGGACTGTATCCCTTATAACACGCTTGATTATATAGGAATGCATTGCTCTCTTAGTTTAAAAAATTACGTATCATTTTCAAGATTTTGATTTGTTTCAAATTTGCCCATAGTAAACAAATTCTGGTATTTCAAGAAGAGTAAATAAGAGTAGAAATAAGATAGAGAATCATAATTTCTTCAACGGATTCCTATTATACATTAGGTATAACTATGCAGGATACACAGTTCGTAGATTTCCTTGGTACGTTTATATCTCTCAACTAGAGGGGTTAGTAAGGTCGTTATCTAGGGCATGCATCCCTTACGACCCGGAAATCTCGCCATTGATATAGGGCAATGTAAGGCTTCATTTGTAAATGTTCGGCCATATCTCTAAATAAGGCTCATTATTTGCCATGGTGCACAATAAGCCTTAGAAGAAAGCATGTCGGTAATGCCAAAATTTTAAAATAGAGGGCCGAGTAGAAGCCTGCTGTTTAATCCCCATCTGCCAGATCTGGATACAACTTATAATGGCTTTGTTTTACGCAAAAGTCTTAGGTACCTGTTAAAGTCTTGCCGGCTTGTTGAACGATTCACATGAGGCATATTTAATTTGAATATGTTTTCCTATTTTGGCTAATAATCTTTTATTTATTTTAGAAAAAAGGGAGGGAAGTCAATTTGGTTCTCCAGACAGATATCTGATAAAAAAGCCGAGGATCGAGCGTTTAGCCAATTAAGGCGGGATAAGTCTAATAAAGAGAGAGAGAGAGAAGAAGATGAGGAGAAGAGGAATTTTTAATAATAATGTAGATTCAACGGGTATATGCCTGTATTTCATGTAATAAATAATATAGGATGATTAATTCAGTTTGTTTGTGTTAAATTATATAAATCATTTATTATATTGTTTAATATAACCTTTTTGGACCACATATATATTTTAAAGAATTTTAAGCTTTTTTCTATATATATATATATATATATATATATATATATATATAATAATATATATATATATATATATATATATATATAATATATATATATATAGTATATTAATATATATATAAATATTATATAATATATTACTTTTATAAAATTAAGGTATATAAATATCATTAGCATAATGTCATTTTTGCGAAAAAATGAATCTCCTTCGGTCAAACAACACTTTTTCTTTATTTTTAATGAAAAGTAACGGATTAGAATCCTAGTAATTAGCACATTTTTTATTTTCATTTTTCTTATTTTCTTCGTTATTTTTGAAAATAAGAAGTCGAACTGAGTATTTTTGTTATTGAAAATATTCATTTCTCCATTCTGTGGAAAAGCCAAGAAAGAATTCTTAAAGATGGATTTGGAGTATGTTTTAGTATTTTAGCTCTTCTTCAAAAATGGTAACCGAGGAATTGGAACCCTGAATGCCAGTCTTAATGAGAGGAAGTTTAGAGACATTGAAGAGGGCAGAAGGAGAAGAAATTTAAGTATAATAGCAAATATGATTTTAAAATTGGAAGAAGGGCTGCACACTAGTTACATTTCGCTTTTTAAAAATAAATAGGTGTAAAACATAAGGCAGTGTGCAGTTATATTTCATATTGCAGGTATTGAAGCCATGGCTTTCAGTCAATGCGCCCTTTTTATTTACTTTACAATTTGAAGAAGAGAACTGGTGGTTTATTATGTTTCACCATTCACAAAAGGCGATACTATTGACGTATTTTCTAGAGCTTCACAGCGCTCAATTCTGACTCCGTTTGAAGAAAAGGTATTTGCCATTTTCAAATGTAATGTAAATGAATAAAATTAGATTTTAGTCGTGAGATGGCGAGAGTGTCTTAACATGTAGGAGTATAGGAGAAGATTGGTCAGGTGCCTTTTCTAGCGAGGAAGAGAGAGATCGCTGTATAAGGAAACACCTTTAGAGTCGACAAAAAGAATATAATTCCCTAATACAAAACAAGCTTTTTATTCGTGATAGTCATATAATATATGAGATGAAATGAGTACTTTTATGTTAAAAATATATAAGAATATTTCTTCTAATTGTATTGTAATATATATATATACCTGTTGTATATTCGTTTCATTGAACTTCAATTAGTTTGGGATTTAATGGGGGGAGGGGGAGGAAGGCTAAATAGTTCACTGAAATTTTTTCTGAGTTATTATCATGAGCTAAATACTCACTACCTAATATATATATAAAATATAATATATATACTATTTATAATTTTTTAAATATATAATTCAATATATATTTTTTCACGGTAAAAATTATCTAAGAATATATAAAGTGTTAGATAATATACATAAATATATATAAAAATAGATTAATATTAAATAATAGATTCTCATTCTTGTTCTAGGTAGCCGTTTGGAAATAGCGAAAATTTTGAAATATATCAATAAAAAAAAGGATTTGCGTAAATGTATATATTTATAAACATGTCTGTAAAATAAAAGTCATAATTTGGAACACTTTTTAAAAATTGGTTTCAAGAGATATATATATACTTAATAGTTTGCACAGGTACAGTTCTAACTTCTTGCAATATATCAATCATAATTTCTTGTGAGCACTCAATATTTTGCCTGTTTAAGCCTCACTACGTTTTAGACAATATTTTTTGTCGCCATTATCTAAATAAATTTAACAAAGTGGGACTCCATTCGGTATGAATCAATCAGCACGCTATTCTATGAGAATGGCTAAGATAAGTGTACGGGACAGACATATACAAGGCAGACCCATAAAATTCCACACTCGGGTCACCTGATTCCCGTCCTCCCTCGGATAAGTAAAGGGATGAGTCGGCGTTTGCGAGTCTCAGTTGACAGTAGTGGTTTGAGTGACAGCCAAAAAGGAGATCACAGAACGGAAACACAGCCCTGATGACGGTAATAGAAGATAAATCTCATGGATTTTGGTAATATAAATTGGCTTTATATTTAGGTTATTTATAAATTGTTGCATTTTTAAACAGTCCGATTGGTAAATATATATGTTTGGATTGTTGGCAAAATCTATCATAATAATAGCACGTCTTGTACTCTTTCCAGGGTTTTTTTTTATATGAGCGGATATCGTTGTTTAGATTCTATAGGTTCTGTGAACGTTTTTTCTCTAGTATATGAATCTCATTTGGATTTTGCGACAACTTTGTAAATCCGCATTTGGTAGAGGAGAGGCGGTGAAAGCAATGGAGATCGGAAAAAGGGCGATAAGTACCCCTCCGGAGAAAAAATGGGAACGTAAGTAATGGGCTACCAGTACCACTCCAGAAAAAGCAAAATTGCCAAAGAAAGATGCAAAACGACGAGAAGAGGCAGACCACAGCGTCCTATTGAAACTGTTTAGTGGATTAAGAATTTGATTTTGCAATATTTTAGTTATATTTCTATTTGCATGTTCTAGTTTGGATTACGAATATTAGGCTATAAATTGATTGATTTAATGTAATGATTAGAGACTCTAGTCACATTTCCTCCCAAGGAAACTTCAGTGGGAATTAAGATGTCAAAATGATGCTCCTACCTAGTGGTGCCGGAAGAGAGAAAGTGTGCAAAGCAGTCTTAAGTTTAAGTTGATCATAAGTGAGAAATAGTCAAGCATTCTTTCCCAAAAGGTATTTCTTTTTCTTTCGGTAGGAATTAAGATGTCAAAACGATGCTCCTACGTTGGGAACTAGAGTATGAAAAGGGAAGATACATGACCTTCTCATCAGTTTATTGCTGTATTTTGCTTTATTTTTTAGTAATCTGTTGTAGTTTTCAACCAACGATTAGCTCTTTCTAACTATTAGTTATGAGGTTTTGATCAAAAGTTTCGAGAAGTTGGAGAGTTGTTCTTTTCTATCATGTCACGATTTAGCTCACTCCCTCTGAGTGTCCGGGAAAACGAAAGATAGTGAGTCACAGAGCTAAAATTTAGCCGTGGGAAGAGAATAACGATTGAAGAAGCATTTCGGAGATAAGAAACAAGATCAGAATCAGAGCGACAGGAAAGTTAATCGTATTGGGTTGGCGAATAGTTCAGTAGATAATCTAGCATATAGTTTTGTTCATGTAGTTTTGTTCTTACTTTGTTCTAAGTATGATTTTAAGGATGTGCTTTCGACAATCGATTATGTTAGAGAGTTTTAACAGTTGGGTTGGCGAATAGTTCAGTTTTTTTTTTTTCATATTTTTGATCATATTTTTGTTCATATTTTTGTTTTAAGTATGTTTTAAGGATGTACTTACGATAAACGACTATGTTGGGTCACGCTAAAAGTTTTTTGGAGGGCTATGAGCACATACGAAGGAGATGAGGATCTCTAGTATCATAAGTCTCAGTAGGCCAATTTAGGAGGTAAGAAATAAAAGCTTCTTTTGTTGGTAATGAGCAAGTACGAAGGAGGTAGTGATCTCTAGTGCCATAAGTCTCAGTAGACCAATATAGGAGGTAAGAAGTAAGAAGGAGGGAAACCCAACATAGAAAATGCTAAAGGTTCTTTTCCTTGTCGATGAGGAGCCGATGAAAGCCTCATCTATCGACGTATCCAGAGCCTTAGAATCCTGTTATTTATCTGATTCAGAGACATTAATTTCCAAATGCGTACTCCATCCGAAAATTAGGATTGAACATAAGATACTCGAGAGCGAGAATTTATATTGTTTAGACACATTTAGAATATCGGTCGAGATATGGTTACTGAAGGATGTAGATTTTTGAATTTGTTTTTAATTAATTTAATTCAGTATTTGTTTCTATTGATGTGCGCCGCTAGCTCCACTTGTCCGAGACATGCCAAGCGCACCGAGCTATACCACTAGTTCGAATGCTTTCATAGTTATACGTAACGCGTGCTTTTCTTTTTAATTTCATTAAGATATCCATATCGTTCCTTACACGAGCAAGACTTAAATCCCGACTAGATTTTATAGTGAGTTCTCATAAGCTAAAAGCTCATTTTATAGTGAGTTAAAGCTCAGAATTTTATGCATTTAGGCACAAATAGAGGCTACAGCGAAGCTCTCAGATGCCTATCTTTGCTTTATAAATAAGTAAATGACACTAAAACAGAGCGAGGAGACATAAGAAGACTACAGGAAGACTTCAGTTCTCACTCCGCCAGATATATTACATTGTTGTTTGAGATATTAGGGGAACGTTTTGTATAAATAATTAAGCGGTTTTTATGTAAATAAGTTACTTGGTTAGCGCATCAAGATATTTTTTTTTAAGTCCAGAGGACACATAATTTAGGTTTTGATCAGAAATTATTATACATTTCATGCCGCATATGTATAATTTACGCGAAAACTTAGATAGATATGTGATTTCAAATGGTAAAAAATTGGAAAAAAAAATTTTTTTTTGCCGATCATGTTTTATTATTTTTATCAATACCTACCTACGAGTTTCATCATCGAGGGAGGGCCCAAATTTTCATTGTGAGATGAACCTTCGAAAGGAAGTAAGGAACAGGATTTTGCGGTTCTTAAAAGGAGGAGATGAGAAATATAATGAAAGACACGCCAAGAGGAGATGCCACCGGAAGTTATCTTGCCAGTAATTTTCACCCAACTCTTGTGTTTAAGAACGCTTGGCCATGCGTGAGTCTGGTATGCTCTTTTTATTTATATATAGGAGAGGATAGTTTTTATTTTTGACACTTCCATTAATATTCTTTTACGCTTAGCAGTGATTTACTCATTTTCAAGTATTTAGAGTGACTTTTTCTCATTTTATCTCATTTGTTTTTAACGTTTGATACTGAACGAGTTTTGGTGTTGTGTTAGAGGAGCAGTATTACGTTGGAATTAAATAATAAAAACTTATTCTGGGCTAAAAATTTCTTTCTAGTAGAGGGAGAGGCAGTAAGTGCCGTATCTAAAGGACTGATGCGTCGGATAGGTGGTCGTAATAGCTGTTTTGGATACTATATGTTAAAGGGATTGTTGTTTGACTAATGTTATTACGAATTAGGTCGTCGGACTGAGTACTTTTTATGTTATGGGTGATGAGGGGTCCGAAACACATAAGAGACCATCTTAAAAAGGCAGGTTGCAATTACACCAGGTTTCTACTATTCCTAGTTATTAGAGGGTTTTATTTTTGCCCAGTTTACTAGATTGGTAAAATGTAGAGTAGTATATGCATTGGGAAATGCCTGTTTTGATCGAGAAATAATAGGATCTTATATTAACCCACTTATCTAGACTTTGTCTGATAATATACAGTATATCGGAGTTATTTTAATCATTTTAATAGTATATATAACTAGTTTAGATCTATTTATTGTACTATACCGTGGGTTATATTGATGGTTCATATATAAGTTATTGATAAGTGATGTTTAGTTATATAATATTTTATGATAATTGGACTATCGTGGAATATATTTTTTGATATGTATTATATAAATATTATTATATATATATTATATATTATAATTTAGATAAATATTTCAATATTATGAGTAGCATATATAATGTAATATATATATTATATTCATTTAATTGCTTTACATCATATTTTTATTATAATATTATATATATATATAATATTCCGAGTGTATTTGCTTCAGTTTACTCAGCTAGAGATAATAAAATATGGTGAATCTTAATCCACCCTTCCCTCAATTAACATTTTCAAATAACTTTCTTATAGCTTTGTATACTAACGTTCTTAGAATTAATTTTCTTTCTAACAATGTTACTACTAACATTAGTAAGTAAAACTAGTGCTTAATTGTCGTAATAACATTTTAATGTCGCTTTTGTAATTTTAAAATTTCAAATAAACGTTGATAGTCTAAAGTCCAAAGGACCAAAGCATGGTAAAAGCTTTAACATAATCTTGTTCCTTTAAATCTTTAAACGAATGAGTTTTAAATTTTAAATAAAACTTTGATAGTCTGAATGGTATACGAATGAAACTAAAGTCCAAAGGACCAAAGCATGGTAAAAAGCTTTAACATACTCTTGTTCTTTTAAATTTGTAAACGAATGTCACTAATCACTAACTTTAGCCAACGACCAAAAAAGTTAGGCCAGTAAAAATAAAAGTAAGATACTAGTCGTTACTAGGAATAATAAAATCAAAGGAGCTACCAAATCATCCGCTTGCAGTATCAAAAATCTTTTAGGTCAAAGTGATTTACCAAAGACCATAATAACTCGAGATAAAATTTTAATTTCTTTTTAGATAGCATAAAAGGGAATCGTAAATTTAATAAGGTAACATAATTTTCCAAATGCCTGTTCTTTAGAGAGAGACACATTTGAGTTAACCACACTTTATCCTCATGCTATATATCTATTTTTTTTCTTTATTTATCTTCGCAGAATTTGGAAAAAACAAGGACACACATTCTTATATGCTTCCATAAACATTGAGTTTCGGTCTTGTCCGTTTTCCAACTATTCGTTTTTAAACCTACTTTCCAGAATACTTTCATTAGGAGAGGAATTCCCTTGGAACCTATGATAGAAATTTTCATTGTTCATTTTTCTCGACGTCTAGGAAGAAGTTTAGTTCACCAGAACTCCTTCCTTTTCATGTCCAATATTCTTGTTCATTTCTTCATGATTTGTTCCTTGAGAATAGTGAAATGGTTTTTTCCATAATAACCAGTTCTCATTTCCGGCGAAGGGGAGCTGTATCGTGAATCGATATTATGCTTCGCAAATATAAGTCGATGGAAAAAACCATTGCAAAAGAATTTTAGAGTATGGTGCCATTCTGGCTGCATACCTAAAATTGTTAGGCAAAAGTAGCGTCCTTCACACGCTCGCCTATTGGTTCTTCAACATTTACCTGGCATAGGAACTATACAGGCCTGATCCTGTCTTTTCCTTTTATTTTCTCATTTCCCTTCCATAGGAACACCACAGAGACGAGAATCCTAAAATGGTATAAACCTCGCTGCGTAGTTATTACGCATTTTCGATGCAACGCCACAGGTCTGAGCCATACGAG
>JABUQX010087328.1:22500-25000 GCA_015478945.1 Trachelipus rathkii
CGAGAGCGGAATTTTCATTCATTGTTCAAGCTCAATCTTGTATTGCCATGCTTCCAATCGTTAAATCCTTCTGTTACAAACTGAGATACAACACCGCCTCCAAAAGTTTACAAGGACCCACAAAAGACGCATCCTTGACTGTTAGAGTACACTAAAAGTCAACGTTTCACAACATCTCCAGTTCAAAAGTTTTCGGTGTTCAAACAAGGATTTGTTAAAAATCTACTTTATTCTGGATAAATTCTCTTCGAATTAAAAAAATCCTATGTCTGAATTTTGGAATTATCCATTTTTTGGAAATAGTTCCTCGCGTGGCTCACTAAACCTTCTCCATAAAATGGATCATCGCTTGGTATAAAAATTTCTTTGTCATGTGCTTCTTCTACCTGGTCATTATTCTCTACAGTAACGTAAGAAGTCGATGCATATGTTTCATGATTACCCCTGTTATCGGTTATCATCAATGACTTGAAATTAACTTCAGTTCAATCCGCAACTCACGACAGATTCATGTTGTCTTTTGTGATAAAGAATGAAGTCTACTCTTGGATTTAGATAACACTTCATTTTCTTTTCTCCTTTCTTTTCTGCTATTTTACGCTATTTTGCGCCGCTCAACCGTTTTCCACCATCCATTAATATCAAAATTGCTAAGTCACCTACTTGTTTAAAACAATAAATAATATTCTACTTCTGAAAACTCAATTAATTAACTTTTTAATTCTTGAATAAATCATCAGAACCGATGCACTTATGTATGTATCAGCCAGAGCACGTAGGTGGTTCAGGCCTAGCAATAAAAAAAAACTATATTAGTCACAGACTCACAAATCAAAACCACATTAAATATCTGGCAAAAATGAAATGAAAGATATCAATCAGGGTTGCTAGATGAGATGAAAATGAAATGGCCAAATTAATGTCAAATAAGGAAAATCTTTAACATTTTTCTTTTTTTTAACATGCAAAAATTGGTACTTGGAAACCACTGGTGAATGAAAAAGATAGAAAGAAATTAAATATATATATATAATATATATATATATATATATATATATATTAATTTTTTAAAAAATTATATATATATAATATATATAATATATATATATATATATATATAATATATATATATATATATATATATATATATATATATATATATATATATATATAACTATTTTATAATAGAGATTTTGTCTATTTATACTATAATATATATTATATATATATATTATATATATTATATATATATATATATATATATATAATATATATATTAATATAATATATATCACTACAAATACAACATATAAGTTTTTTAAAAAATATATTCCCTCCAGAATTTGCCGCCCTGGGCCCGGGCCCATGTGGCCCATGCTTTAAATAACGGCCATATAATATATATATCTATATATATATATATAATATAAAATTTAGATATATATCGTTATTAAATACGATATTTTATATATATTTAATTTACTATATATATATAATATTATATATATATATATATATATATATATAACAATAAATAAGAACTTGAAAAGAAACATATGATAACGTCATAAAAAAAAATAATAATATATAATAATAATAATAATATTAAGAATATGATATATATAATAATAATAACAGAAACAATAGTCATCATAATAAAAGTAGATAATAAAAATAATAAATAACATAATATAATAGAATAATGAAAAGAACAATGACTAACGGTCATAAGAATAAATAATAATAATAATAATAATAATAATAATAATAATAATAATAATAATAATAATAATAATAATAATAATAATAATAATAATAGTAATAATAATAATTATAATAATAATATTTTTTTATTAAAATAGCTGTAATTTAAATGGTTCATTTTCTCTATATAATGAGGGGTTTACTGTATTAGAAAAGCAGGAAGTTAGTATCAGTTGGTTAACAGTTGTTGTATTTCCTGAGGGGGTAGGGGGTAGGGGGGGAGGCTATTTTTGAAAGTTGGATTAGTTAGCCTTTTCCTTGTCAGAATTATATATAGTATTTACGTCTCATATGCTGTTGAAAGCCGGGCGACTTAATATCAGAAACGCGTCTTGTTTACCAATTCTGATATAATGAATTAACTTATTGCGCTGCCAATAGATTTCATTGCGCTGATCGCACATATAACTACAAACAAAACAGGAACAGAGATCATCATGAGAGGTATTCTGTCTTTATGATAAAGGAAGAATTCAGTTTTAAAATCGCATAAAAAGAAAACAAATTTAATTCTAAGTTAAGGAAAAGAGTTTGAGAAAATGTAAGACAAAATCTTTATTTAATTTTAAACAAACGTTTTCGTAAAATGAGATTAGTTAATGTATGAAAAAAGTTTTTTTTTTTTTTGCATTTTTTTATTATTAGCAGTATTTTTTTAAGGAGGGGAACTTCTTTAGGCAATTTATACATAACATACGAACGAGATCGAACCCGGGTCCTGAGTTATGATTTAACG
>JABUQX010087328.1:30000-33230 GCA_015478945.1 Trachelipus rathkii
TTAACCCACGCTAACTTGATGGCTTTAAGGTTCCCAATCACAATAAGAAGTACCTAGGGATGTTCTATTAGTGTTCTATGAGTATTAGATGAGTGCCAGGTGGGTGCCAGGTGAGTGCCAAGTGAGTGCCATTGAGTGCCAATGAAGTGACCAAAGATGCCAATGAGATGCACACATATAGCCAACTAGGTGCCACTTTATTTCAAGACTTTCTATGCTCTGATCTCCGAATAAGCACTAATATGGGTATCTACCCCTAGGTAATAAGGTATGGGGATTCGATTGGCGTATATTACAAGCTGCTAGGATACTTCCTACTATGTGAGTTAGAATTTTTCTAACACTATTACACACTTCACGTATGACAACTTATACACACTATAGACACCTATATAAGGCACTTACACTTCTCCATAGGACACTTACATTAAAGAACCATAGGACACTACTTAAAAACCATTATACCACTTTACACATTAACCATAGACACTTCACTTACACTCAACACACTCGATATTTTGATTGCCTTCAACTTTCCCCATTGATGCCCTCAACTTTTGATGCCTCCAAACATTATGCTCATTAATGCCTAACTTTGATGCCCTCAACTTGATGCCTCAGCATTAATGCCTCGCATGATGCCTCAATTTGTTGCCTCATCTTGATGACTCATCTTTGATAACGTCTCGTTGATACCACCTATATTGATGATTCATATTTGATGACTCATCTTTTTCCTCTAGATCATAAGCTACCCAACAGGGCTCAGCGTGAGCCCTTCGCGCAAAGACAGCCAATCAATCCCGCACCCGCAGGTGCGACCGCCGCGTCCCCGCCTCGCCGCGTGCCGCCCGCAGGCGCAGATATTTCGCGTACCCGCCCGCCCGGCGTGGCCCCGCAGGCGCAATATTTCAGCGTACCCGCCCGCGCGTGCGCCGGCAGGCGCAATATTCCCGCGAACGAAAAATGATTTCAATGTAAACTATTCAAAGAATTTCTTTTAAAATATACTGTAAGTCATTCATTTTTATTTATACTTAAACATTTTTATTAAAACATTTTCGCGAACAAAACTGTAACTCATTACAGACCTTATTATTTAACACATATATTTATTAACATTATTTTACTTAATACTTTTATTAATTACTTTTTTATTATAATTTTAAAAAATGTATGTAAGAAGAAAAATTCAGAGTGTCTGATTTATAATCATTTTATTTTACTACCAATTGTACGAATATTTTATTAAAAACCTTAACATTACATACCTTAAAGCAGTAAATCAGTAAATCAATAGAGGTGTTACCTAACACCAAGGGTGGGATTTGTATGCTTTTGTTTTACTGATTTTACTGCTTTAACTTTTGTTTTACTGCTTTTAACTTCTGCTTTACGGCTTTAACTTTCTGCTTTACTGTTTTAACTCATGTTTTACTGCTTTAACTTTCTGCTTTACTGTTTTAACTTCTGCTTTACTGTTTTAACTCACATGTTTTACTGCTTTAACTCACTACTTTACTGCTTTAATACCTTAAAGCAGGAAATCAGTAAATCAATAGAGGGTGTTATTACCTAACACCTAGGGGAATTAGTATGCTTTGTGTTTTACTGTTTTACTTGCTTTAACTATCTGCCTTGACTGCTTTAACTCTCTGTTTTACGCTTTAACTATCTGCTTTACTGCTTCAACTCTCTGCTTTACTGGCTTTAAAAAACTATCTGCTACTTGCTTTAACTTTGCTTTACTGGCTTTAACTCATATATTTATTAACATTATGTTTTCTTTTATTTTGTTATTGATACTTTTTTTTTTATTCTTTATCTTTTATTTTATTTTATTTTGTTACTTTTATATTATTTTTATTTTGTTTTAATACTTTTTAATCTTTTATTTATTTATTATTTTACTTTTATTATTATTTATTTTGTTTAATACTTTTTATTTTTATTCTTTTATTTCTTTTTATTTTTATTTTTATTATTTTACTTTTATTATTATTTATTTTGTTTTAATACTTTTATTCTTTTATTCTTTTTTATTTTATTTTTATTATTTTACTTTATTTATTATTTTATTTTTATTATTTTTATTATGTAGTACTTAGGGTTATTACTTCATGCCTATTTGCTAGTATTATTTACATTACCACAGATTTACTTACCACTCCACACCGATTTACTTACACTCACACACAGATTTACTACACACACACAAAACACCACACACACAGATTTACTACACACACATATTTACTACACTCACACAGATTTACTTACACTCACACACAGATTTACTTATACACACATACAGATTTACTTACACACAGATTTATCTTACACACACAGATTTTACTTACATCACACACAATTACTTACACACACAACCACACCCACACCACGCACCTCAACGTTACACACCCACCACACACACGCACACTCACTTACAAAACCCACACACGCACATTCACTTACACATATAACGTAGAATTTTATTAAAAAACATTTTTGTTTTAATTAAACACGTACAGTTATATTACTCATTCAAATATAAATAAAATTATTTTCAAAGTTTCTTAAAAACTTCTATAATAATCAATCATTATCTTTGAACAAAGAATTATTATTAACTGTTAATACTTTGTTTATAAATTTTATAACTAACAAGTTTTAAAATAACTTTTACTAAAAATTTATGAAATTTTATTAAAAAATCATTATATTTTACGTACCTCTTAAAGCAATAATCAGAAAATCAGTAAGTCACCCTAGCACCCCCTCTACACCAAGCTATGGCACGTTTTGTCTTTTGATTTTACTGCTTTACATCATCTTTAGCGATGTAATAAGTAATAAAAATAACAAAATAATATCTTCTCTGCTAACATAAAAACATGTATTTTATTAAAATCATTCTAAGTTTTATTTAAAAAATAACAATTATTTCACTTACATTTATATTATTCGCGCGATGTTAACTAAAAATATAACTATAAATATTTCAAAGTTTTTTTAAATAATTTTGGATTTTCGTTAGTTATTATCTATGTACCATTTGACAATCCAACACGAAGAAAAACCACAAAACAAACCCGCACTCGTTTACAGATACGAACTGAACCCTCTCTCTGTAAAATGTTGAAATAACTACTTAGCCCTAAATTTTAGGATAATCCGTTTGTTACCCGTGGCGATTAGGCCTAATACCAGGTCAAAATTTATTTCAAACT
>JABUQX010087329.1:0-7500 GCA_015478945.1 Trachelipus rathkii
ATTTTAGAAGAGATTAATATATATATAATATATAATATATATATATATATATATATACTATTATATATATATATATATATATATATATATATATATATATATATAATATAACTTTTTCTTACTTTCTCGCCCCTTGGCCACCCTCCCTTCAGAGTGGCCACACCTCACAAAGATACCCCGCCACCGCAGTCAGTCCCCTTCAAAGATAGCTCAGATTTGTGATGTTCCAGATTGCTCTGGGATGATGATTAGTTGGACATTCTAGGAAGAAGTGAGACACAGTCTCCGGGGCCTGGTTGCATTTTGTGCAGATATTTGACATGGTCTGGTTGAGTTTAAACCTGTATTTGTAATATTGCAGGTTTGGGTGGTGGCCATATCTTAGTTTGGCCAAATATGATTGGACTGTTAGAGGAAGAGAGTCAAATTCAGATGCAATTTCTGGTGGATGCTCATTTAGTATATTGTTTGGTTGTCAGTTTCTTAAATAATTTTCAGTTATGTGCGTGTGTATTTTTTTTGTATAAGAGATGTTGCCCTGGGGGGAAGGGGAAGATGTGGTTTAGGATTTGCTTGTATAATAAGGCTGGAGAATATGGAGGTTGTTTTAACATGTGGTTAGTAGGGTTGGAAAGTGCAGTGTGGCATGGGTGTTGAGGTGTTTATGTTTTAGCGTAGAACTATGTACCTATCATTTCTAGATGTATATCTATGGGTAATATTTGTTTCTTCCTGCCAGTGTTGTTATGGAGTTGTAGTTGTGCAACCTATTATAATTCTGAGTCCATTGTTTTGGGTGGTTTGAAGTTTTCTCATGTTTCCCTTGGTTAATAATGGGTCCCATACAGGTGATGCGTAATTTAATGTTGTGATGGAATGTATTGTTTGTAGAATGGTGAATGGATATTTGGTTTATTGGTTGTTATGTTCACACGCTAGCTATGTAAATGGTTCTCAGTAATGTTTAGTTTCTTATTTGCTATGTTGTTAGTTTTCAATGTATTTTGTGAAGGTTTGGTGTGTGTCCAGTGTTACTCCAAGAATTTTGGGTGTTTTGTTTATTGGGATAGCTATATTGTTTAAAAAGATTTGGGGGTTTGTAGTAGGGGTGTACCGGAACTGAAATTTTCAGTTCCGGCTGGAACCGGAATTAGCCGGAATCACAAAAAAAATTCCGGCTGGAACCGGAATTTCTTATGAACTTTCCTTTAACTATAAAAAAATGTAAAAAAAATATTTTTTATAACTTTCAACATAAAAAATTTTATATTTAGTAACACGCCACTTCAATGAAACAATATGGAAAATCATTGAGAGAATATCTGGAAGTCCAAAAATTTTAATAGTAAAAGGGAGAGTCTTGTATTTTCTAGAACAGGGGAAACCACAAAAGAGCAATAGATCCAAGTCGTGAAATAAGCGAGTTTTGAGGAGATTTCTCCCCAAAAAATATTTGGCAATTATCAATGACCCAAATCACAGAAAATAATGAATTTTATCGCAATGAGTAACCAGTCATTCACAGTCACAGAAGAGAAGGGATTCATAGAGCGTATTGCCCATCTTCAACCAAAATATCTAATTCCTAGTAGAAAATATTTTGTAGAGAAAATGTTACCAACTTCATATAGGAAATTGAGATCAGCAGTATTCGAAGTTATCTAAGGCTGATCAGATATCATTTACTACAGATATATTGAGAGCTAAATAATTCAAACTACTCATGTATTTCTTTAACTGCACTCTGGCTTACCAGCGAGTTTGAAAAAATGGACTGTGTACTCCATTGCAAGTATTTCCCAGGTTCTCATTCTGGAATTAAAATCACTATGAGTTTTGAAATTACGATGAATAATTGGGAAATTCCTCCTAACATAATCCATTTGATCCTTCGAGATGGAGCATATAACATGAAACTTGGAACTGATATAGCAGGATACACAAAGTTTTCTTGTTTTATTCATAAACTTCAATTTATTAAAGATGCCTTATTTTCTCAAAGAACAGTGTGATTTAATAAAGAAATGTAGGAATATTTGTACACATTTTAATAATTCCAGTTTTTAAGCTCTAATGAACTTAAAAGAATACAAAGAGACTTGGATCCACATCCTGCAAGCCCACTTATGCCAATTCAAGTTGTTAATACAAGGTGGAATAGCACATATTTGATTCTTGAAAGAATTGAATGTTTGAAAAGACCTCTGCAAGTTTATATTATAGAACAATCAATCATTTAAGCTTTAACTGCTAATAAATGGCAAATACTTGAAAAAATTGTAAGAGTTTTGCAACCATTTCTCATGGTTACGGAAACTAAGGCAAAATCAATTATATCAACAATTATTCTACATATTTGAGCTCTCCAGCATATCTCTCAAACTCTGAGGATGACAGCAGAGAATAAAGAAGAGCTGAAGAAGGCATTAGAGTTTCGATTTATAAATAAAAAGGAAGAGAAATGATCAATAGACATATATCAAAACAAGATAATTGTTTTAAATACTGTAGTAGACCCAAGATACTAACTGACATTATTTTCTAATGAAATAAGAGAATTGAGTAGAAAATGGATGCTTGAAGAAATATGCAAATAATTGAAGGTAGAAAGTGATAATAGTAGTAGCAGTACAGAAGAAGGTTCAGGCTATGAGTCATTTTCGGAAACGAGCATTATCTACAATAAACTTTGATTCCCCAAGTACCTCAAATCAATCAAGGAGCTTAAGAAAAGAATTACTGCAAAGTTACCTTAGTTTTTATAAAGTTTGAAGAAAAGTGAAAGTGACAAGCGAGTCAGTTAAGTGTAAAAAGGAAAGAAAATCAGGTGGTCTTCAAAAAAGGTGAAATTCTTAAAGAAATTGAATCTTTTTTAACCCAAGAAATCGATTTCTAAATCTGGGAAAAGAAGATTCCTTAATTGGTGGAATAGTGAAAAAAAGCTAAATTCCGCAACATAGCAGTACTACCCAAAAATTACTCGTTCTTCCAGTCTCCTCCATAAATTCAAAAGAAATTATTTTTCATTTTCAAGAAAGGCAGGAAATATATTTGAGGAAAAACGTTAAAAATATGAATAACTACCACCAGGCTACTAATTTTATTTTGTTAAAAAGTGGGCTATGGGTTTTATATAAAAGATAAATCTCTTTCCAGCAAATTTTTTTTCTCTCAGAAGTAAATTAGTAATTCCGATTCGGCGGAATTTTGCAAATTCCGAACTGGAACGCGGAAAAAATGCCAATTCCGGCCGGAATTCGGTACAACCTGTAGTTTGTAGTACCAAGTTGGCGGTTTGTTTGCTGATTAAGTGTGATAGAATGATTATGTTTAGGTGGATGCAGACATTCTGTTGTTCAGCTAGACAAGTTTGAAATTTGGTTAATGTAATGTTAGTGCCTGGGAATTGTTGTGTTTTAGGTTTTTGGTGTGTGCGAGTTATGGTGAATGTCATCTGCGTAGGTTTGTCATATTTTGTGTGGAGTGTTTGTGGTTTTGGTAAGGCTAGGGCTTGAATAAATCAAATAAGGTATGGGATAGGATTGCTCCCTGAGGTATCCATTTTTATATTACTTGTTAAGTGATTTCTTATTTATCTGTATTTCGGCTGTTCTCCCTGATAGGAAGTTGGGTACCATTTCTTTAATTTATGGGAATGTTTTGATTATATCTATTTTGTGATTAGAATTTGTCTTGGACTGTATCCAGCTGGCCTTATTGATGTTGATTGCGCCAATTAAGCGTTGACAGTGTTTGAATGAAAGTTCAGGTCGGCCTTATTAGCGGCAGCATAGTGTTTGTGATAGCAGTTGGGTTGAAGTAGTTGAGCTGGAAACCCATGTTGGAATGTGAGGTTTTATTGTTAGTATTAGCTTTTATAGAGTTTACATAGAGGTGGATAGCAGTGAGATTTGACGAATAGGAGGGGTTTGAGGGGTCTTTTTCTGGTTTTAGTTTTGGGATGATGATGACTCTTTTTCCAATGTAGGGAAAAATTTATAATATATATATATATATATATATATATATATATATATATATATATATATATACTATATATATACTATATATATATATATATATATATATATATATATATATATATATATTATATATATATATATATATATATATATATATATATATATACTATATATATATATATAATATATATATATATATATATATATATATATATATATATATATATATATATATAATATATATTATACAACCTATCACTATATATATATATATATATTATAATATATATATATATATATATATATATAATATATATATAACCGTAATGGGGGGAAACCCGGTCCAAAAATGCAGTTTTTTTTTTTAAAATGAATCAATGAAAATCGAAAATTTTAAAGATATATTCTAACCGTACTGGTGTTCTTTTTTATATTTTTGCCTTTGCATATTGTTCAAGAATAATGAAAATAAAAAAATTTCAAAATAATATTTTTTAAAAATTTTTTGAAAAATCCATTTTCAAAAAAATTGAATTCGGGAAAAAACCGGTCAGTGGCGTCGGGAAAGCCGGTCATTAAATATTATTTCTTTTGTGCTTGTCCAAACTAATTATAATTATAATTTTAAAATGTTAAATAGAGTCTAATAATATTAAGAATTAATTAAATACAAAAAACACAAGTATAAGTTATATTTTATTAACATTTTTGCCAAAACCTTGATTTTGTAGAAAGTTTTGAAAATTTTTTTTTACCATTTTTTTAATGCTAAATAAGCATTGAAATAATGAATTATGACAATATTTTAATAATTTCTATAATAATAATAATATTTCAACTTTTTAACAAAATTGGCATTTTATATTACGAGTAGGCCTATGTACGCACATTTCACGTGAACTTTTTGACGAAATATTGTTCACAATATTATAATTTAAATTATGACAATCAATTTTAATAATTTTTAATAATAATAATAATAATATTTGCACTTTTTAACAAAATAGGCCTTTTTTTTTTTTTTTTTTTTTTTTTTTTTTTTTTTTTTTTTTTTTTTTTTTATATCGAGTGAGTACGCACATTTCACGTGAACTTTTTTTTTATCCCTACACTAGATAGAAGAAAGATATGTATAGAAAACATTAAACAAATGTCTTATAGTCTACCATGCATAAAAATTAGAACAAAATATTATTGAAAACTAAAAAAAAATAGACATTTTTTAAAAAGTTTATACTGACCGGCTTTTCCCCGACGCCCGACCGGTTTTCCCCCGAAATTGAAAAAACTTAATAACTTTAAAAATAAGCTTAATATTTTAAATTTTTTACATGGAAAATGTTAAAAATAGACTTCCCAATATGCATCTAAGTCAAAATTCTGATATCTTAATTCTACGAGATTCACGAGGTCTTAGAATTTTTTTTAAAAAAAAAAAAAAAAAAAAATTTTCCAACTTTGGGAAATTTTTTTGACTAGTAGGTGTAAGTTATTTACTTAAATTTTTATATATGGTTAAAATATAATCTATTTGCTACTTAAAAAACCTTTCTCTAATTGAAAAATTTTTTAATTTAAAAAAATATTAACAATTTATTAAACTGACCGGTTTTCCCCTCCGTGACCGGCTTTCCCCCATTTTACGGTATATATATATATATATATAATATAACGTATAATTATATATATATATATATATAACATATGATCTTATATATATATATAATATATATATATACAACCGTATATAATATATATATACCCGTATATATATATATATATATATATATATATATATATATATATATATATATATATATATATAGTATATATATAATATATATATATATATATATATATATATATATATATATATATATATTCTCCCTGACTTAATAATATATATATATATATATATATATATATAATATATATATTATATATATATATATATATATATATATATATATTTCAATCTTTCAGAAATAAATAAAACAAATGTCCATGTCGTAATTAGTAGTCTGTAGTAAAAGTAAGGTGCTTTGCGTCGCTATGAAATGTATAATAATACCGTAACGCATAGTACCGAGAGAGTCCTTTCCTGAGTGTCGTGAGAGAAGGTCGTGTTTTGTGCAGGCTCTAGCGGAGTGGGGATATTGTACTCCGAGCCTATTTTTGTGTTTTTTTGTAAAAACTATGAAGTGTTTGTTATTTATTCATGCAGCCAAATCAATATTTATGCTTGTGAAATATTAGCATAAATCTCTCTTGTCTGTTATTGTCTAGAAGAGACATTCATTTATTATCTCGATTTCTACAAAGTTAGATTATCAAGTCTTGCATCTTTTTTATATGAAATGATTGAAATATTTTATTGATCTTGTTTGAAAATAAACGCAAGTGAAGAATTTCCATAATCTAAGTTTATATTACTGAAGTATAGTAATATCTCATCCGGCTGTCATTCAGGTAAAACACAACCGACCTTACTTACATCTCTCCCACTCAAATCCTTTATATTGTTGTGACTCATATATATTATTTGATGAAACTTTGTACAAATATATCATTCAAGCATATTGTATCATAGTTAAAACATTATTGTAATTTTAAGAAGACTTTCCAAGATTATTTTCTATGAATATTAAATAAGGATATAAAATTGCATTACTACATTTCTTTATTTAAAAAGGCATATGAACGTAATAGATTAAAATTATTTATACGAAGTCCAATCTCATTTTCCTAGTCTTTGAAGCATCCTTTATTTCTTCGAGTGTGTAGATATATCTTAACAGGAAAGTCCACCAGGTTGAAATCTTCCAGAATCTAATCTTCTAGAATCCGATGCTTCCATATAGGTTTAACACGAGTCTAAGAAAAGAAAAGACCTGTAATATAGAAAAAGAAATATTCTTTTCATAGAAGAAGAATTGACGACTGTGACAGATAACTAATCCAATTCTTTTCATAGAAGAAGAATTGGCTGTCCCGTGACAGAGACTTGTTTCTTTTATTCATCATTTTCTACGTTAAGATATCTACTGAAGATATATTTTTTTTCAATCAAGAAGATTGATGGCGACCGAAAGAAGTGGTCTACTACGTTGATGCCTATTTTCCTCCAAGAGTAATTCGTCGTTCTCAATTGCTGATTATTCATTTGACGACATCCATTTCGCCTTCATGATAAATGAGGATATCCATTGATGACACATTAGAGGATTAAAAATAGTTTGTATAAACTTCATAAGGTATATTATATATATCTAAAGGTCTGTAAAAATATCTAATTATTTTTTTTTGTCTTGTATTTATTTGATAAAACATTTTTTTCTTTATATAATAGTATTCATTATTTTATTGAAGAAAATCATTTATTTTAATGCGCAGTTATATGTCAATAATTTATCTTCGCTGTGATTGGTTCCCGCACGTCTATTGTTGATGACGTCATTATAATTGCTTTAGTAGCCTCGTTCATGAAAATATTTGTCTTTCCATTTAAACTCACAGA
>JABUQX010087329.1:10000-17882 GCA_015478945.1 Trachelipus rathkii
ATTCCAAAAGATTATCCATGAAGAATTTAGTATAGATAACTCAATACCTCAACAGGTACAAACGTATTTACGAAAGACAAGTGTCTTAAATAATGGTAAGGTAGTTTCTTCTTTTAACAGAACATCGAATTCTGTTCAATCTAGTCCGGTGTATGCTACGCAAACGGAGAAAATCTCTCCTCCTCCCTCAACACATCAGTCTTATAATGTCAAAAGTGTTCCAAGTTTTTATCGTGATCGTTCTTCTAATGTGAATAATTCTGTTGCTAGGAGTCCTAATGTAAGGAAACCATTGTTCTGCCGTCGATGTGAAAATAATGGACACGGCACTGCCGCTTGTATCTTTCGACCTTTCTGTAGTCTGTGTTTCAAAAGTCATTCTAGGGGTTCGGAAGCTAAATGTCGGGGCACAGTTTGGCAACCTCTTTCTGAGGAAGGTTTACGTCGTTTCAGGGTTATAAATTATTCAAATCATTCCAATTATTCTAAAAATAGTAATAATTATTCTCAAAAACACTCCAGTGTTAATCATAACCAAGCAAGTTTTGGTAAAAATCCGCCTGTTCAAGGAGGGTCAAATTCACGTTTTGACCATGCTCAAAACTATTCCAGAAGTCATTATAATGGGAATCAGGGTCAAAATATGACAAGTTCATACTCCAAGGGTGTCAATAATGTAAATAAGGGGCGTAATATGCGATTTAATAACGATGAAACCGCGGTACAAAAACCCGGAAACAAAATAGTAAGAAATGAATCACCGCACTCGTATCGATTTTCTGAAGAGAATCCTGAAGTTCAGGTAAGTCTTTTGGATCCTAATTATGATCCCGATGCAAGTTTTTATAATAAATTTGATAGAAATAATTCATTTGGGCACGAATTTACCCAAGTTAATCCTCATTTTCCGCACGATTTCTCCCGAAACCGCTGTGCAAATCTGCGTAATCCGCATCGATTTTCTAGTAATTCTGTTCATTCTTCTTCGTCCAGGGGGTCATTTTTTTGAATGGGACCACGCATTCTCAGTCCCGCAATGTGGTGATGGTCCAATTGAGAGGCGAATATTGTCAATATAGTTAAATTCCAATATCCGTTCTCACGATGGTAAATAGTGTTAAGATCACAATCCTTTATAGGAAAAAGGTGTAAATATTGTTAGAGTTGATCATAGACAAACGAATACTGCTGTTTGTATAATGGTATAACGTCGTACATGATTTAGGTAGTGGGGTCTCGCTTCTGAGATGGAAGGTATTCGAGAATTTAAAGAAGTTATATCCTCTCAAATTAGAAGAAAACAACATTGTTTTAAAATCTATCTCTGGTAACGTCATACAAAATTTGGGACGTGTAAAACTCCAAATGATGTTAAATAATCGTCTGTTTAATATACATGCAATTGTTGTCGGAGATCAATGTTCGTTCAGCGGAAATATGCTTCTTGGTACGGATATTTTAGGTTCCTTACCGGTAGTTTTCGATTTTAAAAATGAGTGTTTATATATGAATGAACATATTGGGTGCACACAAATTCCTCTGGTTGTTTATGATCCCTTAATATATGATCCAAAAACTAGTATCGATCCTCGCATGTACGATAAATCGCATCCACTTTTTGAAGAATCAAATGTCAATTTCGTTCGTTCTCCGTCCAATTTAAGTCATCTTAATTTTGAAGATGAATCTCTTGTTCATGAATTATCTATTTATAACGATCAATGTTATGAGTTGTTTTTGCCGAACACAGTTAAGTTCGAAGCCTATTCTAGCGCCATTCTCTCTGTTAATATTCGTTCTCAGGCTGGAACTTCGCCGCCTAATGATATTCATCTCGTAAGTGAGAAAAATTCCATATCCAATGTTCTTTTTGCAAATGTTCTTAGTACAGTAATAGATGGTACTATGTTGATTAAATGTGTAAATTTCAGTCCTTCCGCTATCACAATTGATAAGAATACAGTTGTTTCGTATGCTAATCCTCTCTCTTTTCGTAGTTCTTATTCTATTATAAATAAAATAGAATCGTCGCAGGGTCTATCCGATGATCAACTTCGCGATGTTTACAAGGAAATTTTGCTTTCTAAATCGAAGAAAGAATCTGATTTATTGGTGCTGCAAGATAGTGCTCAATTGGAGCAGATCTTAGATTTTCTCTTAGCTCATAAAGATGTTATTGCTTTAGGGGATGACAAAAGTCGAGTAGTCCGTTAGGTGATTCAAAATAGAAATTGTGCCCGACTCACAAAAATATTTTTATACTCCAAATTACCAAATTCCGCACAAATTTCAGGCTGATATTAACACTTGGATTGACGAGTGTATTTTTCAAGGTTACATAGAGAATTCTGATTCTCCTCATTCGCATCCTCTCATTGTCCTCCCGGTCAAGGGTGATTCAAAACCAAAAATAATTTTGGATTTTAGGAAGTTAAATAAGAGTATTGTACCTCTTCAATCTCCGATTCATAATGTGCAAGAAACGATTTCCAAGTTAGGTAATTCACATATCTTTTCAAGTTTAGATGTTTCCTCAAATATTATAACATAGCAGTCTCTCCAGAGAGTAGACCCTACCTCGCATTTTCTTCGCACCGAGGACATTATCAGCCTAAAGTCCTTCCGATGGGAGTGCGAACGGCGCCTAGTACTTTTTGTAAAATCATGGAATTAGCTCTTTCTCATTTATTAGGGATTCATGCATTAATTTATCTCGATGACATAATTGTGTATTCGAAAGATATAGAATCTCATTATCAGAGTCTCAGTTTAGTTTTTGCCGCGTTAAAGAAAGCCAAACTAAAAGTGAAATTGGAGAAGGCAAATTTCTTTAAACGTTCGTTAGTTTATTTAGGGTTTATGATCAGTTCAAAAGGTTTATCAGCTGATCCTGTAAAGCTGCAAGCTTTGAAGTCGTTCCCGGTTCCAACCGATGTTTCCTCTGCTCGTTCTTTTATAGGATTCGTGTCTTTTTTTCGCAATCTTGTGCCTTTGTTCTCAACCATTGCTCAACCCATCACATCCTTATTCAAAAAGAACGCTAAATTCGTATGGCTCAGTGAGCAACAGATAGCTTTTGATACATTAAAACGAAAGTTAATCATCGAACCATTGCTTCAATTTCCGGATTTTAGCAAGGAATTTATTATTTCACGGATGCCAGTAACATAGGTTTAGGGGCTGTGTTGGCACAGAAGGATGATCAAGGCAATGACCGTCCTGTTTCTTTTGCTTCTCGTATGTTAAGTAAAGCAGAGAAGAATTATAGCTCTCTTGAAAAGGAAGCACTGGCTATTACTTGGTCTTTAGCTAAGTTTAGAAACATAGTTTTCGGTTATAAGATTCGTATCTATACAGATCATCAACCTCTTGTTGCTATCTTTAAGAATAAAGACTTAAATAATAAGATGGCAAGATGGGCCATCAAAGTTAATTCGTTCAATCCTGAAATCTTTTATATAGAAAGGAAAAAAGAAATACTGCCGGGATTACCTCTCTCGTTTTCCTACCTCTCTCGCTCCAATGTATTCAATTTCCAGTATCGATTATTCTGGTCTTACAAAGAAGTTTTTTCAATCTCACATCCGATGTAATAAAAACGGAGCAAAGAAAGTGTTCAAGACTTTCTCCAATCATTGATTCCATTCAAGACAAATGGCTCAAAGTATTAATTTTTGGTCGTCAGGGTCTTCATCCTACTGGGAGTGATGTTGGGTTATTATTTTGATGTGGTAGTCGAGTTAAGTGAGAGTGCAGATAGTGCTCTCTATTGATTGAGATGTTGCCGTCGATTGTTTCTTTGGTGTTTATGTATTTTGGTTGGGTGTTTGGGCAGATTGCGTGTGATGGGTTGATATCAGCTCCGGGTGTTAGGTTGTGTGGTGGATGTAATAGCTGGACAGCGTGATTGTATCTGTGGTAGTAAGCGAGATGATAATACGTGAGGTGCCGGGCGTGAGAAGCTGGGGTGAACTAGTTTGGTTGTTTTGTCTTTCGCAGAGATGTCAGAAGTCTAGTTTGAATGATGTGTGTTCTGTTAATAGGATGTTGCGTGTCATGGTCGTGAGTGTTGTGATAGTGTGTTAGATGTGATCTTGTTCCTCAGAGTATACGGCTTTCCATGTTTCGAAGTCATGCCTTTGGGGGGGTTTGGTTGGGGTGGTGGGTGGTTTGTTGGCCGATCCATATACAACCGTTCTGCAGGTTCATCACAGAACATCATCAGGTCCTTTAACCTCCATGTAAAGTGTCAGGTGCTAAATATATTCTTGTTTTTAAAGATTCTTTAACTCGTTACGTTGAGTTATGTGCGATTCCGTCTCGTAGTGGCATTCATATTGCTAATGCTTTGCTTCATAGGGTTATTGTGAGGCATACAACACCCAGCATCATTTTCTCTGATCAAAGTTGTGATTTTGTTCAATCGTTTTTCAAACAGTTATGCAAGCTTTGGAAGGTTAATAAAGTAGGAATAACCGTCCTCCCATCCACTTCTAATTCTCTGATTGATCGCGCCAAAGTGCAAATTGAGAATTATTTACGTCATTACGTGAATGAAAAAGGTAATGATTGGTCTAATTTCCTTCCTTTCGCTCAATTGTGTATTAATTCCTCTTATAATGAAACTATAGGAGATTCACCACATTTCATTCTTTTCGGGTACTCAAAAAGATTACCTTATGATGTAGAGAACTACGTCACTCCGTTTACAAATCCAGATAAAAAAATTATTGTCCCACTCATGAAGAGTTAAAAGATATAGTTATTAGAACTAATTTAATTCGTGAGATAGCTAAAGAAAATTTAGAAGTAGAAACAAGAAAGTTTGTAGAAAGGCAGCATAAGAAAGCTGAAGATAGAAAGATCTCAGTCGGTAGTAGGGTGTTTATTCTTGATGTTAAACCAGCTGGGGTATGTAAAAAGTTGTTCCGCCGATGGAAGGGACCTTTTAGAATTGTTGGTATTCTAGGGAGAAACAGATTTATACTTCAATGTCTCCAGACATCTCGTGAAATCGCCGTCCATAGCGATAATTTCAAAATCGTGCCAGAGCCGATTTCAGATCAAAATCATTGTTCAAATCCAAATCTCTCATCTATTAAAGATAGTAATCCGAAACAAGTGCATTTCGATGTCGATAAAAATGTTGTAAATGATCAATCTGACAGTATAAATTCAGATGATGACGAGTCTGAAGTTGTTATGTTCCCTCATAAATCTTCAAAGAATGTAAATAGAATGCCGTCTGTTCAGCAATCGCATGAGAGTCACAGGTATTCAAACTCATCTTTTCATGATCCGGTAAGGTCATTTTCTAATTCTAATTCTCACCAAGGTGTTCATGATAGTTCGCAGGAGTGCTCATTTTTGTCAGATAGTGTTCCAAAATCTTCGTTTTCTGGTTTCGAAAATCAAAATGAGAGTGTAAATAATTCAAGTTTTTATAAGTCTAGTTCGTATTCTGATGATTCTGATGGTAATTACGTTCCCCATCAACATTTTCAGGGTCCTCGTATCCAAAGTCCTAGATGGTTACGTTCGAGTAATAAAGTGTCAAATACTCATAGTACTCCTATTTCTCAAGACGATCAAAGTCAAGCTTCTTGTTCTCATTTTCCTACAAATCGTTCGTTCTCAGAATAGTTCTCAGGTTTTTCTCTGTCAACGCAAACTGCATTTGTCATGTTGATTGTTTTGATAGAACATGTTGAAGGTCGTATGTGTAGAATATTTGAGCGGATTAATTTTGTCTAATAATCAATCTAAAAACGATGTTCTATTTCCTGTACCTGAGATTGCGAAAGATAACGAACGAAGAGCTTTGAGAAGAAATGAAGAGTTTTTGTTTTCCTTATTTAGTTAATGTGTTATATGATTTTGTATGTTTATGAACAGTAATTACGGAAGTAGTGTGTGTTTTATGTAAACATAATCTGTGCCAAGAAATGGTAATAGAATTTCAAGTGTTAAATAATGTCTGAGGGGAAGCTTGTCTTTCCCGACTTAATATTATCTAATATATAAAGTATATATATATATTATATATAAAATATAAATATATATATATAATATATAATATTATATATATATATATTTTATCTTTCAGAATAAATAAAACAAATGTCCATGTCGTAATTAGTAGTATGTAGTAAAGAGTAAGGTGCTTTGCGTCGCTATGAATGTATAAGAATACCGTAACGCAATGCATCGAGAGAGTCCTTTCTTGAGTGTTGTGAGAGAAGGTCGTGTTTGTGCAGGCTCTAGCGGAGTGGGGATATTGTACTCCGAGCCTAGTATTGTGTTTCTTGTAAAAACTATGAAGTGTTTGTTATTTATTTATGCAGCCATATCAATATTTATGCTTGTGAAATATTAGCATAAATCTCTCTTGTCTGTTATTGTCTAGAAGAGACATTCATTTATTATCTCAATTTCTACAAAGTTAGATTTATCAAGTCTTGCATCTTTCTATATAAAGTGATTGAAATATTTTATTGATCTTGTTTTGAAAAATAAACGCAAGTGAAGAATCTCCCTATTCTAAGTTTATATTACTGAAGTATAGTAATATCTCATCCGGCTGTCATTCAGGTAAAACACATCCGACCTTACTTACATCTCTCCCACTCTCATCCATTATTATATTTGTTTGACTCAAATACTATCTCATTGATGAAGCATATTATGTAAATATATTATTCAAGAATCCTATAATATTTGTTAAGCATATTCTATATTTTAAGAAGACAGTTCAAGATTATTTATGTGAATATATATAAAGGGATATCAAATTATATTTTCTAAGTATCATTTTATTGAAAGGCATATATGACGTAATAGATTAAAGTTATTTTATACGAAGTCCAATCTCATTCTCCTAGTCTTTGAAGCATCCTTTATTTCTTCGAGTGTGTAGATATATCTTAACAGGAAAGTCCACCAGGTTGAAATCTTCCAGAATCTAATCTTCTAGAATCCGATGCTTCCATGTAGGTTTAACACGAGTCTAAGAAAAGAAAAGACCTGTAATATAGTAAAAGAAATATAGAAACAGGGGAAATATATATATATATATATATATATATATATATTATATATATATAATATATATACCTATACTCTATATATATAGTATATATAAATATATATATATAATATATTATATTTATATCATATATATAATATATACTATAATATATATAATAATATAATATATATAAATATATTAATATATATATATATATATATATATATATATATAATATATATATATATATATATAATATATGTATATATTAATATAATATTATAAATATATATATATTATATAATAATATATATATAATATCAATATATAATATATATATATATTATATAATATATATAATATAGTATATATATTATATATATATATAATAATTATATATATATATATTAATATATATTAATATATTATATATAGATAAAAATATATATAATTAGATATATTATACGTATACCTACTCAAATATGATATATATATATATATATAATATATATATAATATATATAATAATAATAGTATTATATATATATATTTATATATATATTATATATATATATATATATTATATAATATATTATATAGTATATATATATTAATATAATATATATATATATATATAATCACAATATAACTAATATATATATATGGTATACAATATATATATAATATATATAGTATATAATATAATATATATATATATATATATAAATATATATATATAATATATATATATATAATATATATATATGTATATATATATATATAATATATAATATTATATTATATATATATATATATATATATAATATATATATATTAATATATTATATAATATAT
>JABUQX010087330.1:0-30000 GCA_015478945.1 Trachelipus rathkii
GCATTATACGGGATTCATTTTATTATAAATTTTAATAAGTTATTAATTTACTGAAAAATTCGTTGATTGAACTAAGAGATCTATTAAATCTAAACTAACACTAGACGCTTTTGATTAGCTATAGCAAAATAGTTTTTGTTTATTCTTTCTACGAAATTTCTAGGACTCATCAGCCTTGCGTATATATGCGTTATATTATATCTGCCTAGCTGTAGCGGGAGTAAAACATGTTTAGTACAATCTGTCAAAATGCTGAAGGCAGCACGGCGAGTAACAAAATGCTAGTGCATGCTGCCGCCAAAAAATTGCTTTGGTGCACGGCTCTAAAAAAAGCTCTCAGTGCAGGCAGTGAAAATGCTTAGGTCAAAGGGGCCGTCAAAATGCTATAGTGCAGGGCCTCTAAAAATGCTTGAGTGCGCAGTAGTGGGCCAGCTAAAATATGCTCATTACAGGGCTGTAAGAATGCTGAGTGCAGGGCAGTAAAATACCTTAGTGCAGGGCTGTAAAATATTTCGTTAATATGTAAGAGAACAATGAAAGAACAAGATAGAACATCTATTAGAAACCTATCAATCAAATATTTGATTATCATCCAACAAGAAGAACCAATAATCAGATCTAAATTTTTTCTTTTTTTTTGTTTGTTAAACAAGGATAATGCATAATAAAATAATAATACTAAGGTTAGTAAGTTTTAAGGTAAGAATAATAATAATATAATTAATAATAATGAATAATAATAATAATAATAATAATAAATCACCCTGTATTAACCGAGACTTGTTAGGCAAGATTAATTGTTGTCAAATCTATTTGCAACTACGCGAGTGAAGGAATTTAAGAAAAGTGGATAATAACATAATAAATATAATGGCTATAGCGTCATGAAAAATTATTTGATATGACAAAATGCTAGAATGATATGAAGGATACAGAAAATTGTTTCTAGCGGATGAGAAAGAGAGAGAAAAGACAGTAGAGCGAGGACGATAAGGAAAGACGGAGAAGAAGACGACGAGGAGAGAGAGGATGAACGAGAGAGAGGAGAAGGACGAGAGAGACGGAGAGGGAGATAACGAGCGAAAAGAGAAAGATTTGAAGAGCTGAGAACAAGTAGAGAGAGGAGAAAGAAGAGAGAGAGGAGAGCACACATAAATACCTGCTAATCAGAGATAAAAAGGGAACCATAGCAGGTTAAACTTATATATTAGCTTAAAATATGCTTTGAATAAATCGGAAAAGTCTTGTTGGGAATAACTGCATCTGCACAAAAGGGTTTTACTTTTAATGCTCAATACTATTTGTAACACTTATTAATGGGGTAGATCGGTAAAGTTAGGTGGCGGTAAACTTGGCATTTCAGTTTTGAAAATGATTGGACGAGTGAAAACACAAAATAGTTTGCTAGAAAAACAAATTCAGTAAATTTAAAATTAGTTAAAGGATACTAAAACATTCCATATATAAAATCAGCAAGCTACTACAGTGTAGGACTTTACTGATCCAACCTTCGCTCATAGAAAAATTATGGACCGGGCTTTCAGCGACGAATTTTTGAGAAACTAAGAACTTATAAAGCACGTGAATTAAAAATACTATTAAAATAATTATAATAATAAAATTAAATTGATATTTATGCTCATAAATTCAAGTCATAGTCAACTATAGTAGATGATTAACACAACATAATAAAGAATGATCACATAATAAACTAATATAAGCTCAAGAATAAATAAGAAAAAACAATAACAAATTAATTAAGATTCTTAGCGTGACCAATACACAAATTCTTTTCCGCACATCTCAGAGATAATGCCTACCACTAAAGCCCGCTACGTAACACAAAGAAATGAATACCAGGAAAAATTGGAATCATAACAGGATTAAGGAACTTTAGTACATTATATAATGACATTTAAAAGAGAGTTTATATACTAAAAAGTGGAAGAAAAAAACTTACATTATATAAATAACGATCATCGAAATATAATACCTAAAAGTACTTCTTAATTTAATTTATTTTTGTAAAATGAGTGCTTAATTAAAAAAAATCATGAACACGGAAAAAGTAAAAAAATTAGAAAAGCACGTAAGTGAAAAATCTATAAAAGAGACTAATCATTATGAAGGTTTTAAAGTGTAAACAATACATTAATATCCTTTTTATAAATATCCATACTCTATTATCGTTTAGACTATCTATCTAGTGTATCTATTAATCTTCTATCTATCTATCATATTATCTATCTATCTATCAATATAGTATACTAATAGTATATATATCTATATAAGATTATAAATAAATATATATACTATATAAATATAAGCATTTAAATATATACTATAATATATATAATAATTAATATATTATATATATATAATACTTAATATATATATATATATATAATATATATATAATTTATAGGACTATGTAGCAGGCTTCCAAGTTTGAAGCAAATATTTTTATTAATTTTCCAGCACTCATGCGGTTGGGTCAAATGTGCGTGTGCATTATGCAATTACTATTTCGCATAACGAAACAATAATAATATGTACATGCTTTAAATTTGGATAACTCTATTAATTTTTTTTTTTTACAAATTAAAAATAAAACAATAAATTTATATAGTGATTCTATTATAATTCGTATATATATTTAAAAATTGATCTTAAATTCATCCCGAAAATTATTTAAAATACCGATAAAAATATCTCTAAATTACTGATAGCAATATCGATTACAAAATCTACTTTAATATTCAAAGCAGTTTTCATTTCTTTCTACGAAATATTCTAAGGGACTCACATCAGACCTTCCATATTGACCGTATCTATGAGTGTGACTTATTAGCCGGCAGCGGGAGTAAAATGGCTACGTACACGAGCTCCTTCAGAAATGCTATTAAAGGCAGAGCCGCAGTAAAATAGTCTTAGTGCCCAGGACCAAGACAAAAACCATGTTTGGCCCAGGAGCCGTCAACATGCTTGGATGCCCAAGGCTCTAAAATGCTTATGCAAGCTGCCAGGGAACAGTGAAAATGCTTAAGGGACAGGGCTGCTAAAAAATGCTCTCCAGTCAGGTGAAGCAGTTGAAATGCTTGGTCACTTAGGGCACGTCAAAATGACTTGTGAACAGGTCGAGTAAAAATATGCTCATAACAGGGCCTCGTAAAAATGCTGAGTTTGGCAGGGCAGTAAAAAAAATTAGCTAGTGCAAAGGGCCGGAATAAGCCTGGATAACAGCAGCGAAGTAAATAGCTAAATACTAAAGCCGAAAAGCTCTATGCAGGACCTGCTACAAAAATTTCTAATAAACAGGCAGATGAAGAAATAAAAAAGCACAAGATAAAATTTTTCAGCAAGGCAGCACCTTACCTTAAAGATCGCACACCAACGGAACAAAATTCCCAAGCAACAAAAAACCACCAACTTTTTAATGTTGTAAAAATATTTATTCAAGGACTAATAACATCAATAATATAACTAATAAAATAATAATAATTCAATTAATAATAATAATAATAACATAATAACTAATATAATAATAATAATAAAGATCACACCTCGATTAAACGAAACTTCAGCTTAAGCAAGACTCTAAACAGTGATTTAATCAATACTATTCCCACAACCACTGCGAGTCAAATGAAGGAAAATTTTAGGAAGAAGACTAAAATAAATGGAGAATATCATCGGCTAAAGCGTAGAAAAAATTCCATTGATGAGGATTTTGGCCAGAACATACAAAGTCGAGGATACCAGACGCAGAGAAGGCGAGAGACGACCGAACGAGAAGAGAGAGAGAGAGAGAGAAGAACGCAGAAGAAGAAGAGAGACAGAGAGGAAGAGAGCAGAGAGCAGAGAGAGAGAGAGTGAGACCAGGAGAAAGAGAGAGAGACGAAAAGCGAAGAGCAGAGAGAAGACGAGACGATGAGATGAGAGGAGGCAGAGAGAGCAGGAGAAGAGAAGAGCCGCATAGCAGAAGAGGAGACCACTAATACTTAGCTTCGAAGAAAAAAAACGAACCAACGGGCAAATATATATACTCAATATAATATATATAGTAATATATATATATACTAATATATAATATATATACGATATATATATCATACTATATATAATAATACATACTAATATGAAAACTATAACCTATATATATATATATATACTATAGTATTATATTGACCACTATAATAATTACTAGTATACTAATATACTAGTATATATTAATATATATATATACCTTTATATATACAAGACTATATACTATCCAAAATATAAATACAGTACTATATATGAAACACGCAGCAATACTCTTAGTTTGTCTTTTCAATAACTATATCTATATTTATATATATATAATATATATGCTGTCAGCGACGTTTAACATATGAGCTTGAAAAATTTCGGAAAGAGTCTTGTTGGCAATCAACTGACATCCTACACAAAAGGCGTATTACCCTTTTAATTGCCTAATAATTTTAATTGTTAACACCTATTTGGGTTAATATTAAGCTTTCTTAACTTAGCTGCGCTTTTACTATTCGAAAATCGACTTCTGTAATATGAAAACACAAAAGTACACCTGAAAAGCGGGCAAGATTCAAGTTGAATTTAAATTGAGTTAAGAGTATTTAAAGAACGGATTATGGAGGCATCAGCAAGGGACTATTACCAGCTGAGGCACTGTAGGTGACGTCAGCCTTCCGCTCATAGAAAAATTATGTCGGCTTTCAAAGCGAACCCGAATTTGTAAAGCTCAAAAAGTCATACAACAGATCAGAATTAAGTAATACTTAGTATTAAATAGGATTTAATGAATAAATAATCATTTTATATCTTAAATAAATATACAACATAATTTACAAAATTAATAATATCACATAAATAAAGATGAAATTAGAACTAAAGCTCGCAGAAAAAGCAGAACAATTTCAAATGAACGTTTACTAAATTAGATTTCAGTTGACCATTAAACAATTCTTTAGATCTGAGAAACCAAAATAAAGCTTCTACACTCAAATAAATCCGCCACAAGACCCAACACACATCGTGGTCATGGACTAACCCGGGATAGACTTCTATCGCACTTCTCATATATGCAGTAACAAAAGCAATGTAACGTTACCTAATAAAAGATGGAAGAGAGAAATAAACCTACCATTGAGTATAAAAATAACGCGACCATCGAAATAATAACTAAAAGTACTTCTTTATTTTTTTTTTTTATTATTATTTTATATTTATTATTATTTTTATATCCATTATCACATTTACTGAGATCAATTTTCATACTTATAATAATAAATAATTAATTTATTATTATTATTAACTTTAAACTCCAAAAACTCGTGCTATTTATAATGCATTCTGAAGTTGTGCAAAATTAATCTGTTCTCTGTGATATTAAAAAAGCTTTCCTCCGTATTAAAATAATGATCTTTAGCAAAAAAAAAAAAATCCCAATTCTAAGATTATTTCCTCTTTCCATCCTCTAGTATTTTCCAGTGGCAAAACCTGTTTTATTTTCCACTAAAGCAGAAGTCTTCGTTCAAACATTTGCTCTTAATTCCCTTCTTATCTATCCCCTCCAAATCATTTATGGCTTAACATTATAATTTCTTTAAAATATATGCTCCCTCCCTCTCTTTCTCTAAGAAAACAAAACCACGTCATTTACACCTATTATGAACAATTCTTCTAGCTTGTACTAAATTCACATTCCTTTCCTTCACACTTTTTTTTCAGCCGATCACTTCCTAACACACTCACCCCTATACAAATGCTTAACCAATTAACTATCATCCATCCTTTCCAAATGAAAAAAAAACAACACTTTAATACACTCATTTATTCCTTTCGTCATACCACATAACTCCCAACACGTTCATTCCACATTTTATCAATTCTTTTCTTAGACCTAAGATATCCTATCTAAACAGACTGCACCTTAGATCTATACTCTTATTCCACACTAGTTTCACTACTATATATAAACACTGGCAAAAACATACCCTAATGCAGAACCCTAGCGCACTCAAGCTTTAGTCTCCTTGCATCTAAGAAAAATTTAATTGCACCAGTTACCTGCCTATCACTCGCCACTTTTCTACTACAATCAGCATCATCAGTTCCTTTTTCATCCAAAATACAGTCTTAATATTTAAATTGATACTTGTTCCAGTTGCCTATCATCCAACATGATTTTGAACATTTGAAAGTATAGACAGTAACATGGGCGTTCGCAGAAAATTTTCCAAGGGGGGGCAAAACTTATTAACCATATATATATATATATATATATATATATATATATTATATATAAATATATATATATATATATATATATATATATATATATATATATATATATATATATATATATATATATATATATATATAAATTATATATATCTATTTTTTTATTTTATATAGAAATGTCTATATATGTATATATTGAAGATATATTTGTATTTATAGTATATATTTATTTATATATATATATAGTATATATATATATATATATATATATATATATATATATATATATATATGTATTTAATTCGTTTAATATATCCAACTATAACTTATTTCATAATTTCCGTCTAAAGGGTGGAGGATGTGCCTATGTAAACATAAACACTCCTGTAACACGTCTCGAGAATCTCGAATCTCCTAACTTCGATGTTCTGTGGCTTAAAATCTTTCTTCCTTCTACTACAATAATCTTGTGTTTCTGCTACTGTTCTCCTAACAGAACAGATTTTCACGCCTTTTTTGAATATCTTACTACTTCTCACGAGACTGTTATCTTCTCATCCAAATACTGAGGTCCTCTATTTAGGGGATTTCAATGTACACAACACTGAATGGTTGGGGTCCTCTGAATCTAGGTGGGGAGGAGGCCGAATCATTTAGCATTCTCAACGATCTGGAGCAACTAATTAAAGAACCCACACACATTCCGGATCGTCCCAACCAATTCTTGAACACACTTGACCTATGTTTCACCACTAGTCCTTCGCTCCTATTGGTAAATCTGACCACAACCTTATATCTCTTAATTTTAATACTTTCTCTCCAACAGCTCCATCCTGCCCTATGCGTTTTTTCTGGCACTTGATCGGGCCGATCGGGGGCTCTGCGCTACTGCTAACTATAATTGGAATGACTGCTTTGCCTCTGGTGACGCTTCGGCTTCTGCCGATAAGGTGGGAGCTGTAATCGTTGATGGGATGAGCAGGTTCATTCCTTCTTCGACTAAATCTTTCTCTCCTGATAATCCATGGTTCGATCGTACTTGTTCTCTGGCCATTTAGGCTAGGGACAATGCGTATCGGGGGTGGAAAATTCTCGTTCTCCTATCACTCTCGCTAATTTTCATTCAGCTGGAAATCGTGCAAGGATACTCTTCGATGAGCAAAGGGCCATCAAAAGAAAGTGCGCTCACCCTCCTTGGTTCCTCCCACTGACAAATCTTTCTGGTCTCTTGCCAAAAAAATCTCCAACAACTTCTGTAAATCTACCTTTCCTCCTCTTATTCGATCTGATGGTTCTGTTGCTAACTTCCGACTGAAAAGGCCAATCTCTTTGGCCTCCTAATTTTCCTCTAACTCAACCCTGGACGATTCTGGCATTCCTCTTTCTCCTCCTTATCTTCTCAGGTGTCCTATGCCTTTACCTGAGATTACATTTGATTGGGTGCATGGGCTCCTGAAATCTATGAACGTTAGGAAGGCGGGTGGCCCGGATGGTTTTCCTCCCCGAGTTTTGAGGGAGTGTGCTTCCGTGCTGGCCCCTCCTCTCGTTCAACTATATTCTCTATGCCTCAATACTAGCACTTTCCCTCAGTGTTGGGAGCGTGCATATGTCCAACCTATTCCGGAAAAAAGGAAGCCGCTCTGATTTTTCTAACTATCGACCTATAGCTCAAACTTGTATTCTATCTAAGATCTTTGAAACCCTTCTCAACTCTCATTTCTTAGACCATCTGGAATCTCATTCACTTCTTTCCGATCGCCAGTATGGCTTTCGGCGCTCGAGGTCTACTGGTGATATACTTTCCTATCTAACAGATTTATGGTTTTCCGTCCTTAGAAATTACGGGGAGACTTGCGTGGTGGCGCTTGACATATCCAAAGCATTTGACCTGGTATGACACGCGTCACTGCTCTCCAAGCTCCCCTCCTTTGGATTTCCTTCTTCACTTTGCTTACTTATGTCTAGCTTTCTTTCAAATCGCTCAATATCGGCTGTTGTTGATAGGGCGACTTCTTCTTTTTCTGTCAATAGTGGTGTTCCTCAGGGTTCTGTCTTATCTCATACTTTATTTTTGCTTTTCATTAATGATCTCGTCTGCACATCTAACTCTATCCACTCATATGCCGATGACTCTGACCCCTTCATTCTCTCAACCTCATTTCACCGCCCTTCTTTACTTCTAGAATTTCTCGTCTTAATTCCGATTCCATTCCCTCGCCGGGATCTGATAGAATTTCCGGGTGGGGTCGTCTCAACCTTGTGAAATTTAATTTCTTTAAAAAAACTCAACTTCTACAAATCTCCCTCTCCAAGACACCTAACTTTCCTATCTCTTTCGACGGTTCTCTCGTCTCTCCTGTTGACAATATAGACATCCTTGGCCTTAACATAAACAAAAAAATGTCTTGGAAACCCCACATTACAACGGTTGCTAGGGCGGCCTCAAAGAAACTGGAGTTCTGTTTAAACTGCGAGACTTTTTCCCTCTTCTCAGAGCTACTCCAGCTATACAAGGGTCTCATCCAGCCCTTGTATGGAGTACTGCTCATATCTGGGGGCTCAGGTTTCACCCGGCTTTTGATGGGGTCGAGTCAAAGGCAAAAAGACTTATAAACTGTCCTGTACCTTCTAGTTCACTCTGACCCTCTATCTTTACGGCTTGATGTTGGTGCTTTATCTCTTTTCTTTAGGTACCGTAGCGGCAAGTGCTCGAGGGAACTTTCCACTCGCGTACCACCACCTTTAAGACGCCCTCGTAGCACAAGGGGTGCTGTCGGCACATGAGTTTTGTGCTGATATTAGCAACTCCAGACTAGTTTAGCTGCGGTGCCTCCCTTCTTTCCCGCCACCTCTGTTCTGTGGAATTCTTCATCTTCTGTGTTTCCTGTTGTGAATTTAATCTCCCTTACTTTAAAGCCCGCGTCTGTACTCACTGCGTAATTTGCGTTAGTTAAATTTTTGTTCAGATTTAACACTCCCTACTTAGAATAGGTCTTGCCTCGTGAGAGGAGGTGATAAATGTAATATATATATATAGTATATATATATATATATATATATATATATATATATATAGCATATATATATATATATATATATATATATATATATATATATATATATATATATATATATATATATATATATATATATATATATATATATATATATTATTATATAAAAAAATTCAGATCCCAAATTCCAGGGGGGGGCAAGTGCCCCTCCTTGCCCCTATGTGCGGACGCCCATGGACAGTAAGAAGCCACATGGGCCTATCGAGACGATCCCAGTTAACTAGAGTAAATAGAGCCAATCACCCACCATGCTCATGCAAAACCCACACAGCACCCTAGGGCTTATCAATAACTTACATAGCATACACCTAGTCTACAATCAAAAGAAAAAAAAACTATAGCCAAGGTTACATGCTAACCACATTATAAGCTTTAATATAATTTATCATAGTCATAACATTCAGTTTTACCTTAACTACAGTAAATAAAATTGGACACTACAGACTCTTCTCCCCTAACACCATCACCTCGTTTTTATATAATTTGCTTTCAAACCCCTCCTTTACACACCCTGCCAAACTTCTCTACTAATCTTCTTAAACTTTCTTCAGATTCACCACATAAAACTATATCATCTGCGTACATTAAGCAATACACCCTACTCTCTTCCGTTCTCCATCAGTCTAACGCCCTACCATGCCATCCCTACCTTAAATTCTTTAATCACCCCATCCACATATAAATTAAAAAAATAGCTATGGACATAAAACATTCCTACCTCACTCCGCTATCATTATAAAACAATTCACTCACCACCCCATTTATTCTTAAGCACGCTTCACTATCAACATACATACTTTTAATTTCATTTAACAGTCTACAACCAGCACCATACATCATTAACACCTGCCACAGAGCTTCCTTATTAATTCTGTATTACGCCTGTGGCAAGTTTATAAAACCTATATAAAGTTTCTTCTTCTCTCTCATTTGCTTCGATGCCAAAATTTGATTTACAAAGCCTCTTATCACTTCTAAATGCAATTTGTTCTTCGACAATCAATCCCGGTCACTCGACGCACTTTTTCAATTAAAATACCAGCATATACCTTCCCTACAACACAATAAACTAATTCCCCTGTAGGTTCTACAGTTTCCCCTTATATAAGGGCACTGTCAGTGATCTCCAATTAATTACAATCTCACCATTCTTGACCATTTATTTCACCAGTAATTCCATCTATACCTGGTGATTTACCATTCTTAAACTTTCTCACACCTATTACCTCCTCCTCAAAATACAAACTTCTTCTTGCACCATCAAATCCACAAACATTCACTATCACCTCTTTACCACCGCCAATGTTATGCAGATTTTCAAAAAGTTCCCTCCACAAGCTCCTCACGCCCGTCTCATCAGTAACTAAAACAAAATCCCTATTCATTATTCAATGGAGATTTATCTTACTCTTTCTTAACCTTTCGTTCAGAACAGCTTCCTATTCCCTTGTAGGTCCCCATTCATCCTCCTTTCAAACTGTTCATTTACTTCCTTTTTTCTCCTACGTATGCAACTTTTAGTCTTCCGCTTTTCCTCCATATATATTTCCATACACCTTTCTTTCGAAACACCATCCATGCATCTTTTAAACTTTTGACTGCATGCATCACCTGATCATTTCCATCATTCGCCATTGACATTCTTACTTCCTACGTTAGCACACCCACATTTCTCTTGTGCTGCTAACAAACGCTAACTTCATTTCCCCAGCATTCTAAAATTCAATTTCATCTTGTTCACATTCAAGTGACTTATTTGATAGTGCAGGGTTCACACTGAAATTTTGAATTTGAATTCCCTGACTTTCCCTGCAGCAGTGTTCGTTACTTTTCGATAGAATATCTATCTAATCATTATTGCAGCCTATTACTCAGTTTCCATTAAAATGATTGAAAAATGTTCGTTAGAACTGTTCATCTTCATGTCTCTAAATTTAAAAAAAAGGAGGATTCTTAGTTAATAGTACATCAGCCTATACTTGCCATAGCCGTCCAGCATCCCTTTTTTTTTTCAAGTAGAACATTTTTATTTATCCCAAAAGAAAATACAATAAAGCTTACAGTTAATCCTTACGGTCATAACGTCCACTGTATCGACGGTTTGGCAGCATCAACTAGTTCTCTCATTTGCCTGACCTCACAGCATCTGAATTTTTGATTCTATAGCGTCTTTTTCTGTCATTCTCTGCATCTTCCCAAGTTTATACGATCTGTATGATATTTTCATTCCCTTGTTTTTCTTTCTTTTTACTCTTTGTTTTTACACTTTCCAGACTCTGTTCTTTTACATTTGTCAACATCTTTTGAGTGATAAACTTATGAATACTTTTCATGTGATCTTTTTTCTTCAACACAGTTCTTTGAGAAAATCAGACTATGTTCTTTCAGATCTCCACTAAAATTGCTTAAGTTCTATAGAAAACCCTCCTTCCACTGTCGCATTTCATGCTAATATTATCTTTGTTTTTCTATTTTATTTAATCTCATCATCTTCATCTTTATCATTTTATTCTCTTTTTATATAATTATTACTAACTCAATTCTCTTAGCAAGACAATCACCATCCAAAATACATTTTTGAATTTTTATTATTTCTGTTTAGTGTCTGATTCATTGGTTACATTCGGAAGTGTAGTAGTGTATTGTGCTTTTGCTTCTAGAAAAATAGGGAGCAACTTGGTTAATCACATATTACATTTCATCGCCCATTTTTAAAATTTGAAGCTACAGCACTTATCTGAACACTTAAATCTTAAATGTTTCCTCTATGATCCTGACACGAGTTTAAGCATTCTTATCTCCACTCACCTTTAATGCCATTGCTATTTCAGATCTTGACATTCAGTTTTATAACTACGAATCTGAGTTCATGTAACTGTTTTAGTGGTTTTATAATAGTAAAATTTAGTAGCATCTCTATGTATTGAATAATATAATTAAACTTCTCTTATAACTCATTCTTATCTTTCTTATATAATTCATATAGATATTTGAATGATCTATTTCATCTAACAGAAAGTTTGAATTAAATTCAAATGAGTTCCCCTCTTGAATGTGACTCGGCTTGGCGTCCCATGTTAGAAAGATCGAAAGTTCTTGCGTTTAATACATTACAGTATGCCTGGAACTATCAGTCCTACCAAACCACCTTGATAAACGTGTTCAGGTTTGACGTCCAACACTGGTCGTTAAAGGCATAGTTTATTTTTGTTCTGAAGATAATTTCATAAAATATTCATAATAAATAACATTCCCAACATGCCAAATAACGTGAAGAATTGAAAAGATTTGCTCAAATCTTATAAATCCTGAACAAGACAATATTGATAATAGATTTATATCTTTTTATATTCTCTGTCTATATCTTATCTTCCATTACAATTCCTTCATCGAAAGATGAACTTTTGAACAACCTCTACGAACGAATAAGAAGAAAAGAGGTAACAAGTGAACAAAAAATAGAAAAAATCAGGACTTCGAGTAGATTTAATGGAAGTCATCCTCAACATCTTATTCATATCAAATAACATCCTTATTCCACCACATGATATAAGTAAGGAAAAAATATATCAAATACGAACTTTCAACAACGGATCTTCTTTCACTGTTTTGCCTCGTTCTTTAAATTTCCCTATCTTTTTTGGAATTTCCCTGACTTTCAGTATCTTAAAACGTTCCCTGACCTTTCCCTGACTTGTCCAGAACAGTCGTGAAACTCTGAGTGTTCACATACTTTCCATTACCAGGTTCATTTAACTTCTCACGTCCGAATTCTCCCTACTTCCCTCCAAATTTCTTTCATTTTCATCCATCACACCCGCTAAATTTTACATAAAACAGCAGTAGCTTGATATTCTCATCCCCAACCCCCTCCCTGATTTAACATCCATCACACACTTCAAAATCATCTTCACCAATACAAAACATTATCATTTGACAGCCTTGATAGTATCTCAGTAGACTCCAATTTAGAATATAGTCTTGCGTTAATAATGTTATTGCTCACATTGAGGGGAGCAGAAATTCAAGCGTCTTCCTGCTATTCTCATTTTCTCCCGCAACCCCAAAGGCACATGTTATACTATCCCTCTCTCGTTCACCTATCCAACCATTGAAGTCGCCCAACACAATTATTCTGAAGCCCACCCCACTCACCTAGTCCAAAACATCATTCAGATCGTCCCAGAAAATCTCTCTTCACCATCCCCCCAGATGGACCATATATACTACAATCACACACACACCTTAACCTTCTGAAACTTAAATTATCATGTGTTCTAGAGTAATTCACACAAACAAAATCCACCATAGCTCTGTGCCACAAATCAATCATCAGAATGGCAATTCCTGTTCCCCTCTCATTCCTCTTCACTCCAGCACGCACAATTTACCCCACACTATTTCCTTTCAGCTTTGTTTGTCACAGCACGGAAATCAAATTTGCCCATTCTATGCTCCCATTAGTTTCATACATCTTCGCTGATAGATACAAGATGGTTTACGTCAATCACGAACAAGTCCAAGGCATAAACAAGCTGGTACCTTATCAGCATCAATGAAATTAGATTTATAAAATTTATATAAAAAAAAGGCATTTTTTACCTTTTAAATTTTTTTTTTTTTTAAGTTGTTACGATCGTTTTTGCAAATTTAAAAGGTAAAATCTTTCTTCAATTAAAGTGAATATATATATTTTTTAAATTTGACATGTGTTATACTCTTACTATTTAATGGTACACTCGATGAGCATGTTATCTATGTGTAATTCTGCTATTGATACCACCTGGCTATGATGTGAAAATAGGCGCTTTGCATAATATAAAATTTCCAGGTCCTCGGGAAGTCCAAAAATAGTAAGAGATCTACTAAATATATATAAAGCATTACTCTACCTTCCTATAGAATTCTACCATATGTACATTTAAGTTAGGAAGTACCGTACGTTCCCCAAGAAGAGAATTCACACAAGTTATATCAAAGTCTTCATGCTTGCTAAAATTATGCATAGATATGTAGCCTTTAAATTCTCTTTCTGGTAAAAATTTTCTAACGTAACTGTACCAAATATTTATTACTGTTGATGAAGTGGGGCTTGGCTTTTATCAGTGTAGACTTGAAGGGGTACAAAACTATCCGAAATCTATACACCAAGACTACCAAACTTGGGAATATGGTCTCTCGTTTGTAAATACCATGCAAAACAAATTTTTCTACTTTTATTGACGTAAAAACCATCAATCTAGTAAGATTGATAAAAATGTACCAATCCCGATTTTGTAAACATAAGTAATGTTAAAGAAAATAGTATTATATGAAACCAATTAATATTTTATTTTATTCAATTCTTGAAAAATCCTTTTTTTTTTTAAGAGGAATTCTATATATTCCTGAGCTCTAAAATATTACCAAATTAGCAAAAACCAACATAGGTCCGTTTCTTCTTTCCGATATTCATAATTGCCACTACTTACAATATACCTTCGAATACAGCTAAATAATAATAAAAAAAATACCTTAAATAACATCATATAATTGAATATTAACTTGCAGCCACCAGAATAACAGTCAGTATTGTGACCTTGAAAATCTTTTGGGACTGTCCTGACAGCTCAAAACCTCTCTGGAACTTATCTAAATAAAGCAAAGGGGAAAAAAATTCACATCATATTAAAATTTTATTTCATTTTCAACAAATATATATAAATATATATTTTGGTCCTCACTGTTACAGAAGACTTTACCGAATCCTCTACGACTTTTGTGACGACAATTTTTTCTTTTACACGGTGAATAAATACACAAAAAATAAAATGCAAAAGTGAATAAAATCAGCAAACTAACTTATGAATTACCAGGTATAGTAAACTAATAATACTTAATTATATGTAACTGTTTCTCCAACCTATAACTGTGTTATGTGTCTATACTTGGAAGTTACACAGCACCTCTTCGCCGCGACTACCGCTGCAGCGAGTATATGAGATGAGCGCTTCACGCATCGGTGCGCATTTTTTCATCCAACATTTGAATCTGACCAGAGACCATTGTATACATAACACACCTCGCTGGATTCATCTACCCTATTGTATTTCTTTAGTTATCTATTGATATCAGTAACTCACACCATTTCTTTTACACAATATACTAATAATGCAATATACTAATATGTTAAAAAATATACCTTTCAAAAAAAAATTTAGAAATAGTAAAAAAAAAAATAAATAATAAATAAAAGACAGCAAAACTATATAAATTAAAGTGCAACTTTTCTCAAATAATTGCCCCCTTTGATTTGACAAAGAATGATTTATAAGAATATTTAAAATAATAGCAATAAAATTTTAATATGCCATACTCTGATTCGGTGGTATCAAGGAAAAAAAAAACAGCAATAAATAGTAAAAATATCACTAAATAAATAATAATAAAATAAATAGTAAGAATAAAGCTCTCCGATATAAATATTTTTAAATCATACATTGTATACAATAAAAAATATTACGCTTATTCGGATATGTGATCATCATCTACAGTAAGGATAAGAAGTCTTCTGATGTACTCATCTAGGAATCACCCCTAATATGGTTATTAACCACAGAATACAACACTAAAGGAGTAACATAAACCCACAGCTCAACATTAAGTATCCTAAGTGACTACAATAATGAGGTTTCAACTACAAACTTATATGCAGCCTTTCTCGCATCGTACTGTATGAATGAAAAGTATTCATATATACAAATATATTACCATATAATAAAAGTTCAATCAAATTTTACCATAGTACATGAATGCGTCAATACATAATGATACCCAATTCCGTTTTTCATATTTTTTAATACTACAAAGTAAAGTCTCTAAAATCATAATTTTAGGAATTTTGAATATTCACCTCTGTCAATGACTTTCCTTAAATCTAACTGACAGACTTGGTGAACTCTACTATAAATCTTTCATCCTATAGCTACTTTAAGCAGCTGGTCCTCTGGTGATGAGCCTAACATTCTAGATCTTGTCTTAAATTCTAATCTTTCCGGTTCTGCTGTCTTTCTTGGAAGGGAGGAGGGGGGGGAAAGTAGACTCCTCTTGCTCTATTCTTCTAATCTGGGTCATTTCTCATGTTCTCGATTCCGTCTTTAACAAGAAGGTCTGAAAGCATCCAACTCTTCCAATCTTGTCGGATCGCCAGTACGATTTCCGAAGGAAAAGTTCGATCCAAAATTTTCTTTCCCTTTTCTCCGACTCTTTTATCTTCTGAACTTCTTATTTTGGAGAATCTTGTTTTGGACATACCGAAAGCTTTCTGTAGGCTGGCAAAAAACTTAGACTTCTAAATTCTTAATTGGCTTTCCAACCTTCTCTCTTTAAGCTTGTCTAAATTCTTTTCCAATCACTTTATTACCAAAACGGATACCGTTTGTCAACTAAATTTATTAAAGTTTTCCTCAGGGTTCTGGTAATATCCCCTACCCTCTTTCAATATCTTCATTATTGATTTTCTATCTGTCACTTCATCATCTGCGCAATCTAAAGGTGACTATACCTTGCATTATTTTTTATATTTTTATTCTGAAAAGCAACCTACCAAACTACAAATAGATTCTGCAAAGGTGACCTTGGGGCAGTCGATCTCTAATATTTTTTAGTAAATCTAATTGGAAAAAGAAATCATAGTTTGTTTTCACAACGCGAGTTAAACTCAATTTCAAACCCTACTCTATTCATAAAATCCCTAGAGTCTCCTTTTCTTCTGAATCATTTAACTCGTTCTTACCTACTCTGTAATCTCTTTTTAGCTGCCAAACTGTTGCTTGTTGGCCCTCGAACTTATATGTTTTTTTTTCTCTCCTATGTTGGGTGTAATGTGTACCTCCGGCACTTTTTCAGTGGTTTTCATAAAAAAAAATTAGATAATCTCTGTATCCTGTCTTATGTTTCAAAGTTTTCTGTTAGAACATCCCTGCTTCCAACAAGAGACGCTTATGATAACTAAACAGCTTGTGTTGTAATTTTTAGATCTCCCTTGGAAATCTCTTCTGAGGGAGGAATTTCTCGGAGTATGTTGGCCAAACGACGATAATAGAGTACATATTTTTCGATATATAAGGACACATCTTATTTTCTTTTCTTCTCAGAAAACCCCATATCTTATTTCAACTACGACTGTTCTCGTACTATCTAATAAAGGGACGATGTTCTAGAGAAGTGGCACTAGTGGATTTTGGACTCATTTCTTCTTAACAGAATATGAGGAATATATAGGAATATAGGGACAGTAAGAAGCCACATGGACCTATCGAGACTGTCTCCAGTCAGATCCCACTAACCGCAAACTTATGCCCTCAATGCAAATCGCACAACAGCACCTCTCAGGGCTTGTCAATGTTCATGTTCAACTAAAGATCCACCAATTTGGCTAGTCAAAAATTAATGATATTAATGATACCCAAACATCCACATGCATTAATAACTAATTTATGGTCATACATGCAGTATAACATTAATAAACTACTGTAACTAAAACCAGCCAATTTGGCTTCGTCTAAATATACTATATGATACCCATAAGAGATCTATTCATAGTCATACTTTAACAATTTTAATCTTCCTATAAAAACTCAATATGGTTTTGTATTCTACTTATATGCATTCTTTAAATTTTTAGCTAAAAATACTTCCTATAAATTCTGCGTCTTTTCCAGGCGATTACTCAGCAATCTTACTTTAATTTAAAGCTAAACTCTTCTAGGATTACTATTTTTAGACAAAAGGTTAAGAAAAGCATTGCTCCTCTCAATTATCAGCTGGCTTGTGCCAATACCAGGTCGGACAAAATAAAACTTTCTGTCGTAATCTGTATTTATCGTCAGTATATGTTATATGTTCAGTAAAATACGGTATATTTATTGAACACTTATATTATCTATATATAGAAAATTCAACCAACATATACTGGACACAAAAATTATTCATCAACAATGCTTGCCTCTATCTGAAGCACGCAATAATAATAATAATAATAATAATAATAATAAAATAATAATAATAATAATAATAATAATAATAATAATAATAATAATAATAATAATAATAATAATAATATCTCTTGCAATGAAAATAATGTTTAATTATTTATATATTACTAAAAAGAAAATCAAAATTTACCAGCATTTCATCCTGTGTATTACACTTCATTTGTATTTCCGCAGAAGGATGAGCACAGGTCTTCCAAGTAAGTTCGGAGACAAAACGCAGAGCCACCCATGAAGGCCAATTTCCGCCTAAATTTGAGAAGGTATTTAAGAGAGTCATGTAAGTTCCTCCTACACTGGGGTCACTAACTTGGGCGTAAAAAGCCATTTGGGCTACAAACATACAGTTTGCAAACACCTGAGAACAAACAGGGCAATTATGTCACTTTAAATCAAAACGTCATAAAAGAATTAAAATTCAAATCAATTACGCAGCAACTGTCATTTTAAGTCTACAACATAACCTGCTTCGCATAATCAAGTTGTATAATTTTTGCTTCAAAGGAAATGAATAGATAAAAAGAGAGCTTACTGTTTCATAAAATTTTAAAAAAAAAAAGTAAAATTATTATTTTTTAATAAAATATTAAGTTATACTCCGAAAGTCATAAGTTAAATTCAAATATATAAATATATATAATATATATAATATATATATATATCTTATATATAAATATATATATATATATATATATATATATATAATATATATTATAATAATTATATAATATATATATATATATATATATATAATACTATAGATATATATTATATATATATATATATATATATTTAGTATATAGTATATATATATATATATATATATATATATATTATATATATAATTATATATATATATAATATATATTATTATATACTATTATAATACAATATTATTAATACTATATAATTATATATATATATAATATATATATATATATAAAATTATTATATATATAATATATATATTATATATATATATATATAATATATAGTAATATAGTATTAATATTGTTATGTCCCCTTAAGCTCATATTTCCAAATTTGAATAATGAATGGTTTGAAAAAGGAATTCGAAGTAGGGATGGCACGAAACTGGTGATTAGAAATGGTGGGAGAAATGGAGATAATGGAGGGATGCCTACCGCACCTATTAATAAGCGGCATAAGATTTGGTTCTGGTGTGGAGAATCTGAAAGAAGAGTTTGAGAGGATTGCGTCAGGAGATTTGCCAGGGTGTGTAACAGGAGGGGCTTGAAAGTAAACTTATAACAAACGTAAGGTTATGGTTGTGAGTTGAGGACACCCTCTCCTCGGTGTGAAGTTTATGTTAGATGATAAATATTTAGGGTATATGTTGATGAGAAGGGAACGGACGAGCAGAGTGTGTAATGGCAGGAAGGTGGCTGGTGCAAAATGGTGAATGCAAAGGGACTAAGTCTGGAGTGCTAGGTCCACTTACATGAGGGTATGTTCGTTACCCTGTTTTATTGTATGGTAGTGAGACTATGGTCTGGAAATAAGAAAGTATAGATCTAACGTTCAAAAGGGTGTGCTAGGTGTGAGAAGAAATTGATAAATGAGAAAAGTGTGGTGTGAAGAAAGGGTAAACATGAGAGAATAAATGAAAGTAATGTGAGATGGTTTGGTCAATGTGGAAAGGATGAGAAAATTGGATAGTATAGTGGCGAATGTGTTTGGGAACCGACCGGCTTGGAGACCGAAGAGACAGTGGATTGAGTCAGTAAACGAATGTCCTGGAAGGGAGAAATGTGAGTTGTGGCAGAGGCGAGAGTAAGGGTGCATGTAGGAGAGAATGGCGGGGTTTGTATGGGGGCATGGGTTGTGGCCCACCCGGCCAGGGATGAACCTTACATTGACGATTTACCATAGTGAGCGGGTCCGTCGCGTCCCATGATGCTCTAAGGGGTGGATTTCTGTCTGTGAACGAGCTCTCACTAAGTTATGGTACCATGTGAGGGGCGGTCAAGGCCTTGGGCTTTGCTTTCTCGACGTTTGTTTGTTCTCCTACTGCTTTTTCTTTTCCGATGCTTGTACCGCACCTTACCCCAATCTTGGAGAAAAGAGGAAGGTGAAGAAGAAAAGAAGAGATATATATATTACTATATATATATAATTATATATATATATATATATGATATTATATTATATATTATATATATATATATATATATATATATTAGTATATCATATAATATATATATATATATATATTATATATTTATATATTATATATATATAGTATATATATATATATAATATATATAGTAATAATATTATATATCATATATATATATATTATATAATTATATATAGTATACATATTATATATATTATATATATATAAATATATAGTATATATAATATTATCTATATATATTATATACTATATATATATTAATTATATATATATCTATATGTATATAGTATATATATATATATATATATATATATATAAAAGGTAGATGAAACAAAATTAATAAAAGCTTAAATGGTTTACTGAAAACAAAGTAAATATTTGATACCATACCTGGTGGACAATATAAACTACGACAACAATCAGGTAAAAAGAAATGTGATATTGACCGTCAGAGGCTTTTAGTAAGGGCGTAAACCACACTAAAGCAGCAAAAACTAATCCGAAAAACAGACTGTAAGCAAGATATAGAAAATATTAGTAAAAATTTCATCGTAGGTACGTTAGGACAAACTTATACACTTTTAATTTATTTAATTTCTACTGCCATAAACTGAGCATAAAAATTCTTTGAACAATCTTATTCCTTTCACAATAAGAATTAAAGATAAATTTTAATCTTCCCAAGTAACTCTATATCTAGTAAAGCTTCCCTTATAATAATAATTATCCTATTTTCTCATTTCCAATCTATGGAACACTTTTTCCCATTACAAAAAATTTTTAAATTCTAAAATGTTAATATTAAAATTGAATTTTAACTTTTTTTTTTACTTTGCCTTCTATAGCTCCTATTCACACTTATTTTTAAGTTTATTTTTAAAATATTTTATTAAAGTATCTTAAACATTTCACACATAAACAAGTATTAAAAAGGTTATTGTTTTTCAAAGACATGAACCTCATATTCCTCCAACTCCAAACCCAACTCTAAAGTAGTTTAAAAAGAAAAGAAATTTTCGTATGTATTTAATCGATTTTTTTTATTACCACAGTTTACATTAACTATAGCCTTATATTTCATATGTATTAATCAATACCCATTGACATCATTCCAATTTATGCCTTGGATTAAATACATTCCCCACTAAGGGCAAAATTCAGACTAACATAGAAATATTTAGTAACAAATAAGCACGGCTTACCGAGGCAGAAAAGCTGTAAGAAAAGTATCCATAGGTCGAGGACCGGCCGTAAATTTTGAAATATATAGAGGAAGAAATATTTGGAGGGGCGTCAGAGGTACAGAGAGTAATGCTAATTTCTCTTTGGGAACTCCTGCTTCGGTAAATTTCAAAACAGTCAACGAATCTACTGCAGCGAATCCAATCTGAATTCAAAGAAAATAAAATAAATAAATACGTCAAAATAAATTAAATAAATTAATAAATAAATGAATACATGATAAAGACCAAATAGATTCTTACTTTTACAGTAAGGAGGACAAGAATCATACTCTGAATGGAAGGCATTTTAAGCATTTTTCCAACAACTTTGTAAGTCTCCACCAGATCGAGCTCATCCTCGCCAGCAGACTGTCTCTGTAAAGTACACAAAAAAAATTTAACTTCGTATTTATAATACTAAACAGATAATAATAATGAGTCAGAGAAAAGAACTTTTGTGGGAGCTCGAGCTGAGCCAGAAACAAACATTTTAAAAACTAGAACAGGAGAACGGGACCAATATATTTCATAATAAAAAAAAATACTATTAAGAGCAAGTATAAATAACTTATAGATTTTTAGAAAGATCCCTGGAAAGATATAAGAACATTGTACAGTCAGAGTACGGGTACAAGATCACAACGACTACAAAATCTGAATGTTGAAATATCGTGCAAAATAGTGGTTAGGGTGAAACAAATGCTTCAATATTTAAACAGCACTCACGGGTCGGGTGGTATACGGGAGAGAAGCCCCCTAGATATATGTTCCTTTGCCGTGCATTACTATACCGAAAATGGTATTACATTTAAGAAGTGTTTATTTCATCATACGATTGGCTGCACCATAATTTAACCTCATCGTAAAATTTATTAAAAGACTTTAGTGTTTAATGTCAACCTTTAAAAATTATTTATATATATATATATATATATATATATATATATATATATATATATATATATATATATATATATATATATATATATAACTAACTATATATATATATATATATATATATATATATATATATATATATATATATATATATATATATATATATATATATGTGTGTGTGTGTGTGGGGGGGAGAGAAAGAATTGCCCACATCGTATGTCCTTCGTGTCGTAGAAGGCGACTAAGGGACGGTGGTAGTTAGTTTGGCTGCCTACTACCATCTATCTCTGCCAGGAATGCTAATGCAGGCCTCGAGAAGGTCAGGATCGCCGTAAACGGCCTTCTATCTTTCATCGAAAATTTTATCAATCGTATGGGTACATAGATGTCAGAGGAATAAATGTTGAGGAGGAGAGAGGTGATGGATGTATTTAGAAAGGACAAATTTGTTTGCTCGCTGTGACTGAAACAAAAGATGAAAGAAAGCGGTGAAAAATGAGTAGTGTGATGTGAAATGTGTGTGTGCTGGTGTGGAAAGGAATGAAAGAGGGAGAGAAGGAGTTGCAATTTTGATGAGTGACCTGTGGTACAAAGCTATGGTAGACTTTGTTGTGTGTGAGTCCTAGAATTCTAATGGTTAAATTTAAGTTTGAAAAGGTCAAGGTATGTGTGATTTGTGACATATGGTCCATCTGAGGGTAATGTTGAAAAGTGTGCGATTTTCTGGGATAATCTGAATGATGTTTTGGATGGGGTGAGTGGAGCTACAGAGAAAAAGTTTTCGCTTACATGTGGTCATATATGATTTAAAATACATAAAATTAAACAGGTGGTTTTGGGGTGGCGGTAGAAAATGAGAATGGTAGGAAGGTGATTGATTTCTGTGAAGAGAGAGGTATGTGTGTAAGTAATACTTTCTTTAAACACAAGAGTATCCATAAGTATACTAGAGTTGGTGTAGGTAGAGATGGTATCGAAGTGAAAAGTATGATTGATTTTGTGTTGGTGAAGAAGGAAATGTTGAAGTATGTGTTGGATGTTAAATCAGTTAGGGGTTTAGGAATGGGATTATCGGATCATTATGTTGTTCTATGTAAAATTAAGTTAGTGGGGGCTTGGATGGAGAGGAAGGTGATACGAAAGGAAGTAGGTAAAGAGTATTAAGAGTGAGAAGTTAAGCGAGCAAGGCAATAATGGGATAAGTATGTAAGAGCGCTCGCTAGTAAAACGGTTGAATGTGAACAAGTTGATACTGAACAAATCTGGGGGCAAATGAAGGAAGCAATTGTTAGTAGTGCAAAGGAAGTATGTGGATGTGCTAAAGTAGGAAGTAAGAATATTAACAGTGAATGGTGGAATGAAGAGGTGATGAAAGCGGTTAAGGTAAAAAAGCGTGGTAGAATGTTTACTAAAAGCAAATTTTGAATAATCAAAAAGTAAGATGCTTGGAATTAAATAAGGAGGAAAAATACTAAAAGGTGCACACGTAGGAGAAAAAAAGAGGTAAATGAACAGTTTGGAAGGAGGATGAATGAGGACTTACAAGGGAATAGGAAGCTCTTCTGGAAAGAAGCGCGAAAGGTTAAGAATGAGAATAAGGGGAATCTGCTTAGAATAATGAATAGGGATGAAATTGATGTGGCAATAATGAAGAAGTGATAGTGAATGTGTGTGGGAATGACACTTCGAAAATCTGCACAATATTAACAGTAATGATGAGGTGTTAGTGAATGTGTGTAGTTTTGATGGTGCAAGAAGGAATAGGTATTTTGGGGATGAGGTTATTAGTAAGGAGGAGGTAATGGGTAGAGTGAAAAAGTTGAAGAATGGTAAATCTGCAGGTATAGATGAAATTACTGGTGAAATGATCAAGAACGGAGGCGAGATGGTGATTGATTGGATTTGGAAGTTGTGTAATAAAGCGTTTATGGAGGGTATAGTTCCGAGGGATTGGAGGAGAGCAGTAATAGTACCCTTATATAAGGGTAAGGGAGAAAAGGGGAACTGTAGAAATTATAGGGGAATAAGTTTATTGTGTTGTAGGGAAGGTATATGCTGGTATTTTGGTTGAAAGAGTGCGTCGAGTGACTGAGGGACTGGTTGGTGAAGAACAAGGTGCGTTTAGGAGTGGTAGAGGATGTGTGGATCAAATCTTTACATTGAAACAAATGATTGAGAAAATGAGGAAGAAGAATAAATTGTATTTAGGTTTTATGGATTTGCAACAGGCGTATGATAGAGTTAATAGGGAAGGTTTATGGCAGGTATTAGTGATATATGGTGTTGGTGGTAGGCTTCTGAATGGAATCAAAAGTATGTATGACGATAGTGAAGCGTGTGTAAGAATAAATGGTGTCAATGGTGATTGGTTTAGGATTAATAACGGAGTAAGACAGGGTTGTGTTGTCTCCTTGGTTATTCAGATTTGTATATGGATGGGGTTATGAAGAATTCGAGATTGGGGATGGCAGGAAATGGTGTTAGAATAATTGGAAGAATGGAGATGAGTGGAGGGTGCCCTACCTATAGTATGCGGAGGTTGATTTGGTTCTGTGTAGCGAATCTGAAGAAAGTTTGAGAGGATTGGTAGAGAGATTCGGCAGGGTGTGTAAAAGGAGGGGCTTGAAAGTAAACGTGGATAAGAGTAAGATTATGATTGTGAGTGAGGACACTCCTCAGTGTGAAGTTATGTTAGATGGTGAGTAGCTGGAACAAGTGTCTGAGTTTAAATATTTAGGGTATATGTTGGATGAAGGAACGGACGATGCAGAGTGTAGTAGGGAAAGTTGTGTATGGCAGGGAAGGTGGCTGGTGCAATGGAAATCGTTGGTAGTGCAAAGGGCTAAGTCTTGAGTGTGCTAGGGTTTTACATGAGGGTATGTTGTTACCTGTGTTATTGTATAGTAGTGAGACTATGGTCTGGAATAAGAAGTATAGATCTAAAGTTCAATGTTTCAGATGGACAATCTTAAGGGTGTGGTTAAAAATTGATAAAAGAGAGGAATGAATATATTAGAGAGAGGAGTGGTGTGAAGAGTGAAGAGAGTGCAATGAGAGAAATAATGAAAGTATGTTGATGAGATGGTTTGGTCTATGGAAAGGATGAATGATGGTAGGTTCCATTTGGTTAAGCGGATGTATGAGTGAGAGTGTGTTGGGAACCGACCGGCTGGGAGACCGAAAGAAAAGTGGATCTGAGTCAGTAAACAGTGCCTGGAGGAGGGAAATGTGAGCTTGGTAGAGGCAAGAAGAAAGGTGTATAACAGGGTGATAATAGGGTGAAGGGTATGGTTGGCGGCCCCACCTGGGTAAGGGATGAACCCTTACTTTGACGATCTACCATAGTGAGGTCCATCGCTGTCCCATGAAGCTTTAGGGTGGATTTTCTGACTGCGATGGGTTCCCACTAATTAATGGTACTAAATTGAATTTTTTAAGGCTGGGCTTTCTTTTCGACTTGTGTCATGTTCTTCTACTGCTTTCTTTTCCGATGCCCGTCGCGCACCTTACTCCCATTCTTACTCCCAATCTTGGGAAATAAAAAGGAAGATGAAGAAGAAGAAGATATATATATATATATATATATATATATATATATATATATATATATATATATATATATATATATATATATATATATATATATATATATATACTATATTTATATATATACTATATATATATATATATAATGTATGTAATATATATATATATATATATATATATATATATATATATATATATATATATATATATATATATATATATATATATATATATATATATATATATATATATATATATATATATATATATATATATATATATATAAATATATTATACGTGTATATATATATATATATATATATATATATATATATATATATATATATATATATATAACGATTTTCAAAATTTTATATATATATATATATATATATATATATATAAAAATATATATATATATATATATATATATATATATATAAAGTACAAGCAACTTAAAAATTCAGATATAAATAAGGGAAAAGACAAAAAGAATGGATTATACTATGGATCTTACCTCATCTCTTTCTGTTTTAAGTAACCAAACGAGTGATGTTGTCACAATAAAAATGATTCCCCAAAAGAAAAAAAATCCTGAAATTGAAATTGGAAAAGATCATGAGTAAAGTCATTAAATATTAGCTTTGCATACAAGTTTCACTAAAAACTAAATTTTTTAATACTTCTATACATCTCGAGTCAAAACTGATAATTCATAGCTTTCGGTTAATATGCCAAATTTTACCCAAAATCAATTAAAAAAAAGCAATGTACGAAGCAAGAGAGATCCTCAACAGTTATGTGGAAAAGAATAACAGAAAAGAAAGTTTCCATTGAAGAAAAAATTAAACCAGGATATGTATAAGGATTCTATGGGGGGCAAAAATGCGAAAAATTGGACATCATATAAAGAGTTTATTCTAATCATGTAGACACATTCTACCACAATACGATAAACTGGAAGGTCAACAACGCAGACAGTACACCTATGCTTGTTATTCTATGCTTTAATATATTGGAAAATAGAGAAATAACTAATTGGATATACTCTCGCCTCGAGTAATTTCCACCAACGTTAATAATAATATTTCTACACCTAAAGATTGACTGGTTCATTGGGTGGCAGGGCGAAAAGGAAATGCTGCTCAACAAACTAAGAATTCTAAACACAACGTAGAAGCTCTTTTAAACGTCCTAAATCAGCACGTGTATCCTTAAGCAGATTTATGAAACTTTTAAACAGGGTTATGGGAAACAAAATATTTTTGCCCCTATTTCTGACATTTGAAATTTCCAATCTGTTTCCAGCTTCTAAATATTGTGGTTTCTATTCCAAATTCGATTCATCAAAATATCAGAAAAAACTTCGTTTAATAAAGGGTTCACTAGTTATATTTCTCAGGGATTACAATTGACAAAATAGGAATTATATTTACTACTTGTATGATAAGAGTATATAAAATAAAGTCTAAAATACTATTTTAATTAACTTTTTTTCATACATAAACCTAGAGAGAATTCAACATAGTGCAATTCTGATAATTAGGAAAATAAATGCTAAATTATGAAAACTTAACAGATAATATTCATAATATTAAAAAAGAAAAATTTAAATTTGTATTAAGAAATTAGAAATGAAACTATTTTGAAATTGCAAATTAAAAATTACTTAAAATGCGTAAAGTTTGTTTTATTAAAAGGTCTGCTGCTATCAAATCCTTCGTGATCATTGATCTTCAAACTGATGGTATCGTTTCAAATGAGTAAATTAAAAACGCTGGTTCTCGACAACTAATTTCTAGAGAAAATTACAATAGGACAAAAATATGCAATGTTAGTATTTTAGCACCATAAAATATAAGAATTATACAAGCGATGTATGATGGTAAATGAAATAAATTTCGGTTTTAGGTGGCAAGTTAGCTTAGAAAAATGTCAGTTTGTTTGGTGTGATCTTCGAAACAAAGCAAAGAAATTGTGTTTCAGGAATTATGTTTATGGTTATGACATACAATTTTTTCTTTTTTTTTTTTGCAATAATGGATCTGAACTTAGCAGTCGCAAACTGTAGTACCTATGTTAGGTTACAAACTTAAAAGGTAGAATGGCAAGATTTAGCTAAGAAAACCCAACTATATAACTGATATTGGAAAACTGGTAATTTCACATAGTAGTAAGTAATTTATATTTTTCAAGCAATCCTTATATGAGGTATGCTTTATACTTGGAAAACATGTTTACATATTTTTGAACACCTTGTTCTAACCATCATTTATGTAGATATTTGAGTTTGAGTGGAAATTATCTAAATAGTGAACTACTACTAGACATAACAATAACATTTCAATATTCCAAAGTCCAAGGACAAACTAAAACAATTTATGTAAAAAACTCGGATTATAAATCTGGACAGACATTTCTGAATTGCATCAATCTTATTTTGAAAATTAAGATACAATAAACAAATCGACTATCATAGTTACAAAAAGTACAATATTAATTTAATTTAATTTAATCCAATTTAAAACTTTTGTGACACACACACACAGAATTATCCTCCTTTCTCAAAAAACAAACAAAAAAATTTCCACAAAGATTGAAAATATAAAATGTATTTTTCCAGGTAACTAAAAAATATAAAAAAAAAAAAAAATTCCACATCAAGCCAAAATATTGTTATGTAAGACCCATAAATTGTTGAATATTTAAAATCAAAATACTAATTATTGTGAGATTATCTGAAGAACACTTTAGGGAAACCAAGTGAGAGAGATTAAGAAAAAAGAAATGTACATTAGAGCAAAATGAGAACAAATTCGAATAACAAACCTGGGAGAGTCACAAGAGAATCATCTTGGCCCAAATAAGTGATACAAAAATCTTTTGATTCTAAGGCGAGAAATACAACATAACCCAAAAAATATCCTGCAGTCTGACCAACGGAATTACAAGTGGAAGCCCATCCAATATTGTGTCTGTGAATAAAAGTTAACATCTGTTTTAGCAACCAAAAATGACATAACTCAAAAGAGGCGTTTTTTTTTTAAAGTTATTACTACGGAGAGATTGGTAATGATGTGTACTTTTAACTGGATGAATGACATCCTCCCAACTTTCAAATCTCCCCAAGAGAGAGAGAGAAAGAGAGAGCGTACTTGTCTTTGTGACTGTCCAATATTTTGCATAATAATTTCACTTTAAATGCCTTTCCTGAAAAAAAAAAACACTATTTTTGAGTTATGCCGCTGTTGCAGTGCGGTGATTTTGGTTTTATGGCTTATGTTTTCTTTTAATCCTTTCGGGAAGATGGCTGTTGCTGATGAAGAAATAGATAAAGACTTTCCAATAAAATGGTAGCAGAAACGGGATATTCTTCTTCCTACCTCTCCCAATTAGTTTACAAAAAAAAAAAAAAAAAAAAACTATATATCCAAATTTATGTGAATATGTATATACTTAGCACCCGGAGCTTCATTTTTATTTTTTTAGAAGAAAAGAAAAAAAGTATAAAAAATCTTAAATTTTTATAAATGGAGCTATCAGAAAGGAGTTGAATTGTTATGTTAGTTATTTGAGGAGGAGGACAAAACTAAGATAAAAAATGGAGACTCTCCAGGCAGGAAGTCACAGGAGAAGGTGAGATTGCCGAAATTAGATGAAAAGTGTAATAATAGGAATAGAGATGTTGTTAGAGGAGTAATAGGTAGACAAATTTAAACTTTGTATAATAATTTTATTTTTAGATTTTTTTTTTTCATTCCAGGAACTACGAGTGGCAATCCCGAATCGAAGATCTGGAAAAT